>QZGG01001415.1:0-65891 GCA_006409495.1 Sedum album | reverse complement strand
AAGTCAGAGAACATCTCTTCATCCTCACTATCCATCCATTCGTTCATTTATCGAGAAAATATGGCCAACGCCAATCTCCTCCTGCTTCATGTTCTACTCTGCCAAGTAGCCTCAGCACCAACAGTTTGTTTTTGTTACAAAACAATAACCACCCACTACATCACACCACCTTTGACGGCCATCTCACCACCCACTCCTCCGCCCTCTCCGCCGCCTCACGTGACTTTGGCATGATGACAAAAAAAACCCCAATGGCCGTCCTCCACCCATCTTCATCCAACGACATAGCAAGACTCATTAGAGCCGCTGCCAACCCGACAAGCAGTAGCTTCAGTGTCTCTGCCCGCGGTCACGGTCATTCCATTAACGGGCAGGCTCAAACATCATCAAACGGTGTTGTTGTGAATATGAGGCGAAGTGGCATGGATGCGTCGTCGTATCAGCCTAAGGTGAATGTGGAAGGGAGTTATGTTGATGTTTGGGGTGGTGAGCTGTGGATCGATGTTTTGAATGCAACGCTTGAATTTGGTCTGGCTCCGAAATCTTGGACAGACTATTTGTACTTGACTGTTGGTGGCACTTTGTCTAATGCTGGCATCAGCGGTCAGGCTTTTAACCATGGCCCTCAGATCACCAATGTTCATGAATTGGATGTCGTTTCAGGTACTTATCATGTCGTTTTGTTACACAGACCCACCCATGCCTACTCTTTTGTCATAATAATAATTAAGCTTTTTCAAACTTTTCTCAAGGCAAAGGAGAGGTTTTGACATGTTCCAGGGAGAGGAACAGAGAGCTGTTTCATGCTGTTTTAGGTGGACTTGGTCAGTTTGGGATCATCACAAGAGCAAGAATACCTCTTGAGCGAGCTCCCAAAAGGGTAATTTCGTCTTTTCACTCAAACTCACATAACAATAATCTCTTTTTGTTTCAAGTTTCATAAAAATCAACTTTGTTGTCTTGTTTGATTGTGGGGGCAAAACCAACAATAAGTTACGTTTCTTCCTAGTATCAGTAACTGGCATGTTCCCTTTGAACGGTCACTTTCAAGTTTCATGTAATAATTTTTTAATTTATATTTTTACAGGTTAAGTGGATTAGGGTTTTGTACTCTAATTTCTCAGCATTTACCGAAGATCAAGAGTACTTAATCTCTTTGCATGGAAAACCCTCTTCTCAAAAATTTGATTATGTTGAGGGTTTTGTGATTGTGGATGAGGGTCTTATAAACAACTGGAGGTCTTCATTTTTCAGCCCTAGAAATCCTGTAAAGATATCATCCCTTGGCAGTGCTAATGGTGGCGTCTTGTACTGCTTGGAGGTCACCAAGAATTACGATGAGTCAAACGCTGACTCAGTTGATCAGGTAATTAAACTTTTTGAAACTAGGTAGCACTTTAATTAGGTTTGATGAACCACAATGAAGCAATGTTATATATGTTTTAATTACTATGTTGGAGTAGTTGACTAGTTGTATTATTAGGGGTTCAAATGGACGTTTTGCCATGAAAGGACATATTATTGTTCCATGTTTGCCAATTATTCTAACAAGTTTTTAAATATGAAACGGCCATGATGATTGACTAATCAAAACCAATTATATTTTTACGTTCGCTTGTTTTTAACCATAATACGATAGCTTTTTTTAATACCTGTAAGAACCAATAATGTAAGGATGGAACATGGGACACAAGATCCTCCACAAAATCTAGCCCTTACCTCATTCTACAGTACTATCTATCCATTTTGTATGCTTTGTTTATCCGGTGTAACTAAAATTCTTCTAATGTTTTTTTAGCAAGTGGAGGACTTGCTGAGCGAACTTCAGTACATCCCGGCCACCGAATTCACCACAGACTTGCCCTATATCGATTTCTTGGACCGGGTTCACAAGGCTGAGTTGAAGCTCCGTGCCAAGGGGATGTGGGATGTGCCTCATCCATGGCTCAACCTATTCATCCCGAGGTCTAAAATAGCTGAGTTTGACAAGCTTGTTTTCAAGGGTATTTTGGGTAACAAGACAAGTGGACCGATCCTCATCTACCCGATGAACAGAAACAAGTAAGATCTCTTTTCATGTTTCCACATTTTAATCAAGATTCTCTAGTTTTCTTTATCAAGTTTTGCGGAGTGTAGTAGTGTGTATTTAAATGAGCTAGGAGATCAAATAAAATACTCCCTCCGTCCCATAATTTATGTCCCATTTGGTTCTTTGCACGGTTTTTAAGGAATGAAAGAAAAAATAATTAAAAAAGATAGTTGTGTGGTAAGGAAAGAGAAAAAAAGTGATTTGATAGATAATAAGTGGTGAAAAAGGAGGAGAGAGGAGAAATATGTGGTGGAAAACTAAAGAAGACATGTTCATTTATGGTAAGTTTTAGAAATGGGAAGATGATTTTGGGACACCCAAAAAGGAAATGGGACATTAATAATGGGACGGAGGGAGTATGTGAAAGGATTTTGTGGAATAAAAATTTATTTGGCGACGTGGAGAGCGGTGGTTGCCATGTCACAAACAGAGAAGTGACGCGTACGACACGGACTACGATGTCTTATCTCAAAAACGGTGACATGAAAAATCAGACAGAAGGACACGTGGACCACATGCACATGTCTGGTTAGAAAACATTTTTCACAATTTGCAGAAACTAAAAGGGGACCCATATGAGGGTTTCTGGAGGATCTGATTTTAGTGACACATTGATCTGACGGTTGTAATGCAATCTCACAGAAGATTCAGTAGTCAGATAAGATCTTCTGACCAAGATTATCTGTAGGTGGTAGCGTCCATAATGTTGCTGATTTTGATCAAACCAGTTCCCAACACTTAGCCGTTAATGCATGTTGCTTTTGTAACGACCCATCCCTCTTGCGGGGTCAACATCCATGGGACCTTTTCCTCAAAATCAAGAATTCAAATATTTAGGATCATAGTTAGGGATAAGCTATAGCTTAATGCATCTTTATCGAAAAACTAACTAACATTTATAGTGATTTTTTTATAAAGTCCAATACTTGGTCTTATGTTGTGCTCGGTTTTGTTTTGAAGGTGGGAAGAAGGAACATCTGTTGTAACTCCAGATGAGGATGTGTTCTACTTGGTGGCCTTGCTCAGGTCGGCATTAGAGGATACACAAGTTGTGACCCAGACCCTAGAGCATCTGATGATACAAAATCAACAAATCCTCAAGCTATGCAAGGATTCAGATATGGATGTGAAACAATACTTGCCTCACTATACTTCTTCTGAAGAGTGGAAGTCTCATTTCGGACCTCATCGGTGGGATCAGTTTAGTAGAAGGAAACAGGAGTTCGATCCTAGACACATCTTAGCTACCGGACAACGGATATTTGGCATGGAGATGGGTGGTGATAACAAAGTTTTCACATCATAGAGGATGACTTATTGGCATTACATATTGATTCTGTAATTTAAGTTAGATGATTTGGTAGCTTGACCTAGTAGATTTTTGTACAAAGAGAAGAAAGCTACTACATTGATGTAAATGGTATCCAATCAATTCCGAAGTATAGTAATTTGTTTTCTCTATTTGTAAAATGTACTGACCTTGAAGGTAGAAAATTATGATGGCAGCTGTTTCAAATATGGAACTTGAAACTTTCAAATCGATCCGTAAAATTGTGACAGCCTCTAAAACTGCAGGTACGTTTAGAATTAAAATTTGAATATGAATCCATGAATATTTTAACTTTGATGGGCGAATAGTTTGTTGTTTTACCACGTGTTGTAGAACCTGTTTTAGTTATTGTGAATTGTGATCTAAATTCTTCAGGTTTTGGATAAGAATTATTTATTCTTCGAGCTAAGTAACAGTGCCTGACTTTAAGGATTTTGTGTTTTGCCAGGTTATGCAAATAACCTTAACATTATGGAAAAATTATAATTATCCAAAAGTCTGGGTTTTTTGTTATTGGAATCAACAAATTTAAGGGCTTATGTGCAAATATTCAAGTTTACGAATATTTACATTTTTGCCCACTGTAAAAACTATGCTACAGCAATGCTCCTCACTTGTAACACACATTCGAAGCCCTAGAAAAGAGACGACGGAGCGATTTCGAGGCAATGCTGCTGGAACGAAGGCTAATGGATGGCCCTTATGCTCCAGACCTCTCAGGGGCCTCACAGTGGCTTGAAATGTCCTTCTTTAGTCTAATAGCTTTTTTGTTTGGTCTATCATGTGTGTTCTAGTTATTAGGGTTTGTTGTGTTGAATGCTTGTAACTCGATCTTTATTGCCTAGTGATGTTTCCTGAGCCTCGTTCTTGAGGCTCGCCGTGGTTTTCTCCCGGATCTCGGGTTCCACATAAAATCTTTGTGTTACTTTACTTTCTGCCCTAGCTTAACTTATTATTGTGAGTATGATTAACTGGTAAATCTAGCATAACAGTATGGTATCAGAGCGGTTTTTAGCTTAATCTGTGTAGGTTTAAGTTGTTTTTGTAGCTGCTTGTGTGCTAGATAACCTAGGTTAGTGACTGTCTAGCTCCGCTTCATAGTTGACCTTAAACTGTCACTGACCATATTTGTAGATCTGTTTTTAGCTTGCTCACTGTTGAACCAAGCTGAAATTAGTTCTGCTTTATTTGCTCAACAATATTGATTCGTGTTTGACTCGATCCGTCCCGTGGCCTGTTGAACCCTATAGCAGACACGAGTCACATTTAGTTAGCTAGTTTTTTAAGTTCCTTTATTGGGTTATCGTACTGTTGTTTTTCTTAAGAACTGATCAGTTATGTTTTCTCAGGATCTTCAATCTTGGAAAATGGCTGATGGACTGAAGTTGCAGCCTTTTGATGGCAAGGGGGACTTCGCTATGTGGAAGGTAGGAATGAAGGCCATTCTCACTCGAGAGAAGCTGTGGATAGCCTTCCGTTATTACTGGCGACGCTGACGAGCACGTCGTTGAGTGCTGCAAATTTATCCCGACTCTCCTACTTAGTATAGTATTGCAAGCTGGGGTCGAATCCACAGGGAGCGGTGAAAAGTCGTCTTTTGATCTACAATCTAAAATTGGGGTTTGTGAGTAAACAAGAAAAAGAAAGAAACTATCGCGCAAGTAACACTAGCGCGTGATCAGAAAGCAGTTACAAAAGAAGTTAATAAAACACAGAGATGAGCTCGGTTCAGATTCTTCACTATGAATTTCCATGTTCATCATTGGTCACTAAAGATACATGATATAATGTTCACGTAGGTTAAGGTTCGGTCAAAGCTTAATAACCTACACATACATTCCGGTCAAAGTCCGTAAGATATTATTACTCGGTCTAGTCTAATTAACCACGAATCTGGTCAAGCCAGTGATCAACTATTCTAGTGTTACTCCTATCATTCACAGTCACGTACCTCTGATAGTTTAACTATAGATAATAGATTCTACAACTAAGTCTGCGGTGCAAGGCTTCCCTTAATTGTCTAACCTAATTATCATGCAATTGAGCTTGGAACAATAATACTAAACTTATCATGCAATTAAGAACAAAACCTCAAAACAAGTCATTCATAGATCTGAATCCAAACCGAATTCAGTAAGTTAGCTAGACATGCTGAATGTATAAATGATAGAGCACGTAAAGCTCAGATATGTCCGAGAAATGAAAGTGAAGCGTCAATTCCATCCGCGCGAACCTTGATCCCTTTGTATAAGTGCATCTTCTGGCGCGTCAAAAACTCAGTCCGTACCACGGTGTGCTCGTCCAACCAAGGCTCCATGTGCAGAGCATGCAAGAAGTACGTGATCAGTCCTCCGCACAGGAGCGGACCCTTCATGTCACAACTTCCCAATAGTTGGTGAGCAGGCGCGTGTAGCGCACCTTCTTCCCGTAATAGAGACCCTTCAAGATCTCCATGTCCATAAGTTCGGACCTCTGATATCCATTGTAGCGGCCCAGAATAGAGTGGGAAACGAGCCTTTGAAGATAGAACATCTTCGGATCAAGCAGTTCCGTACCGAGGCTTTGTCCACACGCATAGGCTTTGCTGCAAATTCTTTAGATCAAGCAGGAGAGTCGCCTCTCTCTATTTTTTCGCCTCTCTTAGAAATATTCTTTGCGCGTGATGACGTCATCGCTCTGGATATTTCGCTGATTGCTGATGTCATCATTTTGCTCTGCTCTGCGCGACCCATACTCGCGTGCCACACTGCTCGTGCGCTCGTTGGTCTTTGGCTCTTGTCACTTTGTTGTCTTTTGTTCCGAGATTCAGCCTTCTTGTTGCACTTTTGTTCTAACTCTTTCAATCAACCTGAGATACAAAACTACACCAAAAGTGTAATCTTATACTAAATATGTTAGAATTATAAGCAGTGTAAAGGACCTAAAACAACATATAAAAGTGCTCTATCAGACGCCAAAGCCTAGGCTATGGGTATGGCACATGCTGAGATCATTTTGAGGTTAAATGACAAGGTTGCTCGTCAGGTTATGCATGATTCTGATCCTAGGGGTCTTTGGGAAGCACTAGATTCTATCTACCTGACTAAGTCCCTGCCTAATAGGGTTAGTCTCCTGATTAGGTTGTTTACCTTTAAGATGAGTGCTTCCATGTCAATTCAAGAAAATTTGGACATTTTCTTGAAACTGACACAAGACCTTAAGCGCTGCAATGAAATTAAGGAAGATCACGAAGTTATGATACTTCTTAATTCATTGCCTTTGCAATTTTATACACTCAGGGACGTATTAAGTATAGTAGAGATGATATATTTTATCCAAACGGTTTGATGCTATAAGACAGAAAAATGACTCCCTTAAAGTTTGTAAATAGTTTGAACTAGAGAAAACTGAACTTAAAACTGAAGTAATGTTCGATAAGAAAAAGAGTAAAAATACTAAACCTAAAAAAAACAAGACTGTTTAGAAAATAACTCTAAGATAATTGATACCCCTTTATAGTGTACCTACAGTAACAAGCAGGGACACACAGCTAATTACTGTTTTAAAAGAAAAAAGGATAATCAGAAAAAGGGTAAAAAACCTAGGGGAAATCAAAAACTAGTATGCTAAAAACCTAGAGTTATCTAAAATGGCATTCAAGGTTGGGTCGTATAGGAAATAATGGGATGTATCATCTGTTTGCTAATAGTATGCTGAATTTTAAACTTGAGAATATATCTTTCTGTGAAACCTGCGTGTTGGGAAAGTAAACTGCTCACACATTTGGTAAATCAACTCTCAAAGTTGAAAAACCACTTGAGTATAAGCACTCTGATCTGTGGGGATCTGCGCAGGTTCCCACAATCGGAGGAAGGATTTATTTCATGTCTTTTGTAGATCAGTACTCCAGAAAGGTTTGGTTATTTCTTTTGAAAACCAAATCTGAAGTATTTGATCATTTCAAGGCATGGAAACTTAGTTGAGAGCCAAATTGATCTTAAACTCAAATGTCTGCGGACAGACAATGGTCTTGAGTTTCGCATTCAAGTATTTGATACTTATTGTAAAGAGAATGGGATCAGGCACTTGACAGTACCTGGCACCCCTCAGCAGAATGGAAATGCTGAGAGAATGATTAGAACCATGCTTGAAAAAAGCAAGGTGCATGTTATTCAGTGCTTGTTGCAAGTCCTCTTTATGGGTGAAGCAGTTTTGACAGCTGCTTACCTTATAAATAGAAGTCCTTCTTCATCTCTTGGGTTTTAAACACCTCAAGAGATGTGGACTGGAAAGAAACCAAACATTTTGCATTTAAAACCTTTTGGTCGTGCAGCCTACGCTCACAATTCACAAGGGAAGTGACGTGCAATTTTAGGCGAGTATTGTGAATACTTATCCTATCACGCAATTTCAAACAAATTTATATGTTCCTAGGGTGACCTAGGGTCGAGTCCCAAGAGAAAAGCCTAGATGTTATTTTCTATCTAAATTCACTAATGCAAGTGTACGAGTGAAAGAGATTTTTGTGAAAACTAAGATTAAAGTTGTGAAAGTCTAATAAATAAAAACGCAGCAAGAATCCTACTTCATTCCTAGGTAACGAGATAATAATGCAATTATAATGATGCAAGCATATGAAGTCATGAATGATAGGTTTCTTAGGTTATTGTGTTGCGCATTCTAGATTCAACTCTCGCTCCTTCTCTAGAATGGATGCAACACTTAAGTACGATTCTCAAACTCTCGGTCTATTGAATCGTGTTTAGAACTTAAATCCCATAATCTCAACCTCTCGGTTTATTGATCGGTAATTCAAGTCCACAATAATATTAACCTAAGCTAATTTGTGTTTGTCACTCTCGCAAACAAACACTGCCCTAAACAAATAATTCTGAATCCTAGATCTCCTAAGTTCAACTCTCGTTCCTTCCTTAGGCATCTAAAAATTCAGAACATATCATAGGGAAACAATCGAACATATCAAACAAATACTTCATTATGCTCGGTAAAAATTCAGTTTTGCATTACAATCAAACCTAGGAAATCCGTGAGGATTTCCAGTACAATGGAACTACTCACTCATGGTGAGTTTACAGCAAAAAATCATGTATTTTGAAACTGAAAGTTGCATACAATGAAAGTAATTGTAAAACAAGACAAAATGAGAGTAGATTGAAGTCTAAAGTTGCTGATTTCGGTGTGGCTTCTTCTCTGGATTCTTGGATGGCTGCTGGTGCTCAAAACATTCCAAAAACACTGGCAAAGAACGGCTGCTCCAAACATTCCAAAAACATTAGGTTTTTATATGCATTGGGCTTTTGCCCTAGGTTGAAATTTGGGCCCATGTTCTGTTCAGTTTAGTTTCTGATCCGAAACTCCCTTTTACTCTCCGAATTAGAACTCAGATTACACAAGGCAGTTGTAGACGATTGAAATAGCTTTCCAACAAGATATTACCCGCCTCAATCGGACATCTGTGCTGTTTTCTACAATTTTCTCAAGATCAATTGGTCAGGCTGCCTCTTCGAGCTGCCACTTGCCCGGTTTTGCTTGTTTTTGCACGTTTCCAACCAAAACTGATCCAAACCGTTCCAAATTATGTGATATTCATTATAAACCTGAAATGGATGAGAAAAGTATCAAATGACCTTAAAAGATAGCGGAACAAACAAGAACTTAAGGTATAACACAGACAAATACATAGTATACTTGTCCGTACATCAGGAAGCTAAATCCAGAGCTGATAAATGCATAATGCTTGGTTATCCTAATGGGACTAAGGGTTATAAATTGTTATTGATAAAACATGGAGGATATAAGGTTATAATCTCCAGGTCTGTCACTTTTAATGAAGATGACTTTCCTTTTAAATCAAAACTGACTCATAATGATTCTATTGCAGGAAATTCAGTTGAAAATGATCTGAGTTTTATTCCCAATCATCAGGCAGTGAATCAACAAGGACTGGGACAGGAGCATGACCCAGCTTTGGATGATGAAAATTCTCCGGAAAACTCTCACCACGTTGCACTACTACAAAAAAGTATTTTAACAACGCTTATTTTAATCATTTAACAGCGCTTAACAAAGCGCTGTTGTATCGACTGCTGTTAAAAGTCATAAACATTTAACAACACTTTTCCTAAATAAGCACTGTTAAAAGTCATACATTACAACGCTTATTTTGAAATAAGCGCTGTTAAAAGTCATACATTTAACAGCGCTTTTCCAAAGTAAGCTGACGGCATGTCGTTGAGTGCTGCAAATTTATCCCTCTCTCCTCCTTAGTATAGTCTAGGCAAGGAGGGGTCGAATCCACACGGAATGGTGAGAAGTCGTCTTTTATCTACAAACAAAAGCTGGGGATTTGTGAGTAAAGCAAGTAAACGAAAGAAAACAATTGCGCAAGTAGTACTGGCGCACGATCAGAAAGCAATTATAAAGATGTTAACAAAAATAGAGATGAGCTCGGTTCAGATTCATCACTATGAATTCTATGTTTATCATTGGTCACTAAGGATATATGATATGATGTCCATGTAAGTTAAGGTCCGGTCAAAGCTTAATAACGTACACATACATTCCGGTCAAAGTCTATATGATATTATTACTCGGTCTAGTCTAATTAACCACGAATCCGGTCAAAGTAGTGATTAACTATTCTAGCGTTACTCCTATCATTCATAGTCACGTACCTCTGATAGTTTAACTATAGATAATAGATTCTATAACTAAGTCTGCGATGCAAGGCTTCGCTTAATTATCTAACCTAATCATCATGCAATTGAGCTAGGAGTAATAATACTAAACTTATCATAAACCTCAAACATATTATTCATAGATCAGAATTCAAACTGAAATCAGTAAGTTAGCTAGACATACTGAATGTATACATCTCAAGAGTTAAAGTTGAACAACGAAAATAACACAACAAATCTGATTGACGCGTCGTCTTGCTCGCGTCGAAAGCTTACGCGCACAGATCTCTCTTTTCCGGCTTGGGCGGCTCTCTTGTGATTTCCTTTAAGCTTTGTATTTATAGTCTTGCCTTCTAGGGTTTCCACGAGAAAGTAGGCAAGAAAATATATTGGAAATCGTCCCCCATTTTCTAAAAATTAGTCATGGAAATATCTTTATCTCCAAAATCCAGACTTAGAAATATTCTTTTCGCTTGATGACGTCATCGCTCTAGATTTGTTGCTAGTGGCTGACGTCATTGCTTCCTCTGCTCTGCACGACTCATACTCGCGCGCTCGTTGGTATCCAGCTCTTGTAAACTTTGTTGTTCTTTGTTCCGAGATTCAGCCTTCTTGTTGCACTTTTGTTCTCACTCTTTCAATAAACCTGAGATACAGAACTACACCAAAAGCGTAATCTTATACTAAATATTTTAGAAATCTAAGCAGTGTAAAGGACCTAAAACAACATACAAAAGTGCATTATCAAACCCCCCACACTTACTCTTGTTCGTCCCTGAACAATCCGGCTTCCTTACCTCTTCTGTAATGTACGCGTTGGCAATGGACTTATTGCGCAACATGTTCTGCGCCACTCACAAGACCTGCGCAACTGTGACTATACGACCTTAAACTGATTTTAGTAATTAATTCAAACATTGTTTCACCTCTTTTGTGGAATGCATTCCAATTCGGATGATTGGGAGATAGTCCTTTTTAAGCACAGGTCACCGAATTTCCCCTTGACTCGCAATTGTATGGTTAATTGTGTTCGCTTCTCTAGGTACGTGATTTGATTCGCGTTCTTAGGGTTTTTGAGCTTACGTCTTTGACGCTTCACTATGTTTTTCCTCGGACAGTTGATATACACGATGTTGCACAAGTTCTTCTTTTCATTGTTTCGGCCTTTTGAGCTTTAACCTTTAAATTGAATCCTTTTCTGGTCCGGATTTTATTTTCTTCCCCAGAACGGTCCCAATCATAGCCTTCGGATAGCAGCTATGGAACAACGCCCCACTCTCGCTTTGGATCAGTCGCGCGCAAGTCAGGCCACGCGTTTGCAACCGCGCGCCCCTTCCTAAGCGACTTACTTCAACACGAAAACGGTATGTTTTTCCGTATCGTCACGCCATTAGGCCTTTGGCACTTGCATGAGTGAGCTTGCTCTTTATTTCCGTTGACCGTGAAATACCAACCTCCACGACCACTCATAACCATACAACCGCTCCTCAAGCTTTGTTCGATCGACTGCTTTTCTAGGACGTTTTTGTCAACTCCACATCCCTCTTTATTCCACTCAAGGGTTCACACAAAATTCAAAAAAATTAACCAAAATTCAGAATAAGTCATATATGCACAAATTACGCAGATGCGCGAGTAACGCACACAAGTTGCGCACGCCACTATTTCTCGCGCACAATTACTCTTTGAGATTTCACATGTAAGCTAGTCTAAGCTAAAACGAAAAATTTAAACTAAACTTATCTAAGATAGGTGTACTACCCGCCACACTTAAATAAACGTGTCCGCACGTTATGCACAAGTAATAAGGAAGGCAGTACGCATGCATGAACATGTAAAAATTGCACCGAATATAAACACACGGGTATGCAAAGTTCAAAATATTGCCAACCACCGATAAGTTTAAATCACCATTTAAATCATAACACCGAGTAAAATATAAGTGTTTTAAAACAGATAAGTTCACACATTCAACCACCGCAAATGTTCACACACCGATTACAATTATTCAAAAGGAAGAGGAGATCGGGTGAGTTCTTTATTCGGATCCTCACTCTGCATGGCATACTCTTCCGGGATTGGGTCTCTTGCGCACCATCCCCGTGGTGGGGTCAGGTCCAGATTGGCACCCTTCGGTGCCATGTACTCCATCACCCTCTGGGCGTTGAACACTGATCAGTGTTAGAAATGTCTATTTTAAGCCCTTACTTTCATGCTTATTTCCTATGATTATAACGTAAAATATATTACTTTTGATACTTTGATTGATGTTTCAGGTCAAAAACACGATTTCCACCTTGCGAAGGAGCATAAATGGAAATATGAGGAAAAGCACGTGAATTCGGCCTAAATCAGACATAATTGGAAGCATTTCTGCAATTCTTAGACCGAGTGTACCGAAGTACTTGACCCGAGCTAAAACAAGCTAAAGACTCATGTTACTCGACCGAGTAAATGCACTGCTTGAGCAAGTCGTCACGTGACCAAGACCCTTCGTATGGATTCTCTTCATTCACTCGACCATTTAATACAAGATTTAATACAAGTGGAGAAGCTAGACCTTCCACTTACTCGATGATTAATACAAGTGGATAAGCTAATCTCTCCATTTACTCGGCTATTTATGATTAGAAGTTAAAGCAAGACCTTTCATTCACTCGACCCTTGTGATTACTCTTCACTATATAAGCATCACAAGAGACTCGAAGAAGGTTGCTGCCTAGGGGGCCGAAAACCCTAGAGAACTGATTGAGATTAGTCGAGTAACCAAGTGAAGAAGAAGAAGAAAGAGCCGAGAGAGCTCGGAAGACCGTTTAAATTACAGAAGATCATTCAACCTAATTTTGTACTCGAGATAACGAGGAGAGGAGCAGCTTGGAGCTCGACCGTGGATCATCAATCACTAAGAATTTCTAAACTTTACTCTTGTTTTATTTACAATCGTTTTACTTACAATCGTTTGAACATGTTTGCATTCTCACTCGAGATGAGTTAGTAGTTTCCTTATGATGGGGATTTGATGAATCCCTAATGCTTATGAATAACTAGAACATGATTATCTAATTTACATGAATCAATTCTTGTATGACTATTATGTGTGTTGAATCATACCTTAGCACTATGTCTAGGTGTCCTGACAAAACGTCTAGAAGAGTAGGTCGAGTAGTATTTTCTAGGGAAGGACCGGGAGGTGAACTTAGACTATTTGGGAATCAATACAACCATTAGATCGAGTATATTAGCAAAGCGGGAGCAGCGAGTATATTTGGTGCATGAATGTATTAATAAGCGTATTTGGACAGATTAGTGAAAAGACCGGGAGGAATGAAGCTTGTCGAGTAGATGTTTACGTGCGAATCTAACACGGGAGTGAAGATTCATATGCTAATGTTACTCAGTCTAAATTCTATAGTATAGATCTAACACGAGAGTGAGGTTTTATATTATCGTATAACTATACATTCTATATTAAATTGTCATCAAGAAGGAAATTCATAACTATAATCTATATCTTGTTTGAGTGAAACCATAAGTATTAGTGGAGGATTCTCATCCTTGTCATAGTTTTAATATTTGATAACAAAACCTTTTCTTTTGAATATTGCCTTTAGAATAAATAATATTTTCCTTTAAATAAATAAAACACTTTAGAAATATTTTGAAAACTAGTAATCGATTTTAAAGAAGTATAGCTTAACTCCACTGTTCCCTTGGGTTTGACACAAGGTCACCCCTGGTTCTATAAATTCTTTTGAGTTGCGTGTTGGAATATCTACCTACTGAACTGCATCACGTCAAAATGGCGCCGTTGCCGGGGAACGGTGTTTAGTTTTTAGTTTTTTAAATCTTTTCACTAGTTTAATTTTTAGTTCTAGACCTTTGACCTCAACTTCGTGGACAATACCCAAGAAACCGAGAACAAAGCATCTCACTCGACCAGACATGGAAAATCAAACTCGACCGCAAGGAGCAGCTCGAGCAAGGGCTGAGGTCGAGCAACCAGCCGAGTATTACATAACTCCAACTATTGGAAGTTATGATTCTCCCATTCGCATTCCCAATGAAGAAGGATACGATTTCGAACTTCGAGGTGGACTCATCCAGATGATCAAGAGTGAATCATTTGACGGATACGGTAACCCTCACGTCCATCTTAATAATTTTACTGAATTACGCCGTACGTATAAATTTGCAGGAGTACCTCGAGAAATAGTTTACATGAAGCTATTTCCATTTTCTCTAACCGATGGAGCGAAAGATTGGCTTCAAGGACACGAGCCAAACACATTCAAGACATGGGACGCCTTAGCCCAAGCTTTCGTAAACCAATATTTTCCCCCTGCAAAGGTAAAACGTATTAGGGATAGAATTAACAAATTCGTTCAAGCCAACAATGAATCTTTTTACGAAGCGTACGAACGATTCAAAGGACTTCAACGCGAATGTCCTCATCATGGATATAACAAATGGGAATTGTTGTCGATGTTCTACGATGGAATGGACGAAAACAGTCGATTACGCATGGATCAAGGAAGCGGAGGAAGCATCATGGGATTACCCGCGAGCGAAGGATTCAAGGTTATAGAGAAACTTGCATGGAACAGCCACCAATGGGGTTGAGATCGAAACCATCTAAAGAAGGAGGAACTTGAGCCGAGTACGAATTCAGTCACGAAAGCCGACTTTAATAATCTTTCAAAAACCGTTAACTCTTTAGTGCAAGCCCTTTCTAACCTTAACTTAGATAAGAAGAAAACACAATCAAACGTCTACGAGGTTGCGAGCACACTGAAGAAGTACGACCCTAAAGGAGGAGAAGACGTTAGCTACATAGCTCGAGGACAAGGATCCTACGTACCCCCTCAACAAAGGCAGACTAGATTCTACTCCGATTTGAAATCACCATACCCTACTCAAGGATACAACAACCGAAACCCAGGTAAGTCTCAATACTTCTCACGAGACCAAGCTAGAGGAGACTACCCGAGCAAACAAGCCTCGAGTCAGAACCACGGCCCGAGCACAAATCAAAATTTCAACCAAAGGAAGGAAGATAAGAAATCCGAGGAACCCACCTTAAAGCAACTAATGACTCAAATGATAGCTACTCAAGCACAACCGAGTAAAGACATTCAGAATATCTTCACGGAACTCCAACAAGGGAAAGCCGAACAGAAGATGCTTGAGACACAGTTTGCGCAATTCGCTTCAACGCATTCAAGGAATTCCGGAAAACTTCCTTCTCAGCCTGAAATAAACTCAGCCGACGTAAGCGCTATCACTTTGAAGAGTGGTAAGGAGCTTGAAGGACCATGACCAAAGAAAGCACCAACAAATTCAGCCGAGCAAGGTGAACCGAGTGACACTCAGCAGCCTGAGCAGGAAGAGGAAGCCACGGACAAGGAAAGTGAGCCGCCTTACGTAGCACTACCACCTTACGTTCCACCACTTCCATTCCCAAACAGACAAAAGAAGGTAAAAGAAACAGCCGCATTCAAGAAGTTTGCTGAAATTCTCGGAAAGCTTAGCATCACTCTACCATTTTCAGAGGTAATTTCTCAAATGCCCACCTATGCTAAATTTTTGAAAGATATTATAACTCATCGTCGTGAATTATGTGATGTAGACCATGTTGCCTTAGGAACTAATTCTAGTGCCGTAATCCAACGTAAGATGCCTAAGAAACAAAAAGATTATGGTTCATTCACTATACCGATCGCCGTAGGAGATATAAATATCGATGATGCCTTATGTGATCTAGGAGCAGGAGTTTCCATAATGCCATTTATCTTATATAAAAAATTAGGAATAGGATAACTTTCTAGCACCACTTTAATCCTTAGATTAGCTGATAGGTTTAAACGAGTACCAATTGGTGTGTTAGAAGATATGCCCGTTAAAATTGGAGAATTCTATGTTCCTGTGGATTTTTATGTGTTAGAAATGGATGATAACCCTCATGCCGAAATTCCTGTTATTATGGGAAGACCATTTATAAACACAGTCAAGGCATTGATAAATTGTGGCGATGGTTTAATCGAGTTGGACCTAGGTGAGGACAAGGTAAAATTTTATCTTTCTAAAATGATGAAAGCACCTACTTGTTCTTTGAATTGTGATTTGTTTGATGCTAATGTTTCAAAAAGTGATATAGTTAATATTTCCGCGCTAACAATTCTTGGAAGTGAAGGAAAGAAAGATGGAAAAATGTCGAATCTCATGGATGAAACCGAGTACTCGACCGAGTCATTTTCGGTCGAGCAGAATTTGATCGAGCAGAAGTTGACCGAGCAGGAACTCACATGTAATCGTTCAATCATAAGCAACTCGAGCAAAGGTAACGAATTTGGTCAGGAATTGAAACCTCTTCCACCAAATCTAAGGTACGAATTTTTAGTTTCAGAAATTTTTCGCCGGTGATCATAAGTGCTTTGCTGAATCAAGATGAAAGTATGAAACTCATGCATGTTTTACGTACACATAAAGATGCTATAGGACACTCTATAGATGATTTAAAAGGAATTAGTCCCGACGTACGCATGCATAGGATTTGTTTATGCGATGACGCAAAACCATCTAGGGAGTTTCTTAGGAGACTAAATTGCAAATTAGGTGAAGTTGTTCTGAAAGAAATAAAAAAACTTAGGGATGCAGGAATCATATATCGATCCCCCATTCAGATTGGGTTAGCCCAATCCACGTCGTTCCAAAGAAAGGAGGATTAACCGTAGTTAAAAACAAAAATGATGAATTAATCCCCACTAGAACCGTAACCGGATATAGGATGTGTGTCGATTATAGAAAACTTAATAAAGCAACTAAAAAAGACCATTTCCCTATTCCATTCGTGGATCAAATGTTGGAGAGACTTTTCGGGCACGTTCACATGTCCATATGGAACGTTCGCGTATAGAAGAATGCCTTTCGGGTTATGCAACGCTCCGAGAACTTTTCAACGGTGTATGATGTCTATTTTCTCCGAGTGCCTCGAGAAGACTATGGAAGTTTTTATGGATGATTTTTCAGTTCACGAAGACTCGTTTGACGATTGTTTATCAAATCTATCCAAAGTTCTAGCCCGATGCATCGAGATGGACCTAGTTCTAAACTGGGAGAAATGTGATTTCATGGTTCAAGAAGGAATAGTGCTCGGACACCTAGTTTCGAAACGAGGTATAAAAGTCGACAAAGCCAAGATCGAGGTGATCGAGAAGCTCCACCGCCTAAAGATGTACGAGGTATTAGAAGCTTTCTCGGACACGCCGGATTCTACAGAAGATTTATCAAAGATTTCTCGAAGATAGCAAAACCACTCACAAACCTTCTCGCTAACGATGTTAAGTTCGTGTTCGACGAGAAATGTCATGAAGCTTTCGAGACGTTAAAGAAGTTACTCACAACCGCCCCGATCGTTCGAGCACCAAATTGGGATTTACCGTTCGAACTTATGTGCGATGCAAGCGACGGAGCGATTGGAGCATGTCTCGGACAGAGAGTTGATAAATGTCTTCATGTCATTTGATACACGAGCAAGGCACTCGATGCAACCCAAGAAAACTACACCACAACTGAGAAGGAGATGTTAGCGGTAGTTCACGCATTCGAAAAATTCAGACCATACCTCGTTGGATCAAAGACCATTGTTTACTCGGATCACGCAGCACTCAAATACTTGATGAACAAAAAGGACGCAAAACCAAGACTTATTAGATGGATCCTTTTATTGCAAGAGTTCGACATAGAGATCAGAGACAAGAAAGGAGTCGAGAACGTAGTAGCCGACCGTTTATCTAGACTCGAGACTACCTTAAAGGATAAAGGAAGTGGAGACCCTCTCAAAGATTCATTCCTAGGAGAATACTTGTTATCTATAGACTCAGCTCAAGACAAAGACCCTTGGTACGCAGATTTTGTGAACTATCTTGTTTGTGGAACACTACCACCAGAGATCACATATGCACAAAAGAAGAAATTTCTCCGAGACGCTACTCGATACTATTGGGACGAGCCTTATCTTTATAAGTTAGGAGTCGATGGCATATATCGTACGTGTGTAGCAAAAAAAGATCAACATAGAATCTTACGCGAATGTCATTCTTCATTCTCGGAGGACACAGATCCACATCCAAAAGAGTCGCTCGAGTAATGCAGTCAGGATTCTATTGGCCAACTATTTTTCAAGATGCTCATAAGTATGTTCAATCGTGCGACGCTTGCCAAAGATCGGGAACATCTCGAGGAGAGATCAGATGCCTCAGAAGGGTATACTCGAAGTAGAAATTTTTGATTAATGGGGAATTGATTTCATGGGACCTTTTCCTTCATCTTACGGAAACAAGTACATTCTAGTAGCGGTTGACTATGTGTCTAAGTGGATAGAAGCCATAGCCACACCCACATGCGATGCCAAGTCCGTAAGGAAACTATTCAAGAAGATCATTTTTCCTAGATATGGTGTACCTCGAACTATCATTAGTGACAATGGAACGCACTTTAAGGAGAAACAACTCGAGAAGATGCTTCGAAAACATGGAGTATATTACAAGATTTCGACACCTTACCACCCCCAAACCAGTGGTCAAGTAGAAGTTTCGAATAGAGAAATCAAAGCTATTTTAGAAAAGACCGTTTTAGGGGCAAGGAAGGAATGGGCGTCGAAGCTAGATGATGCACTATGGGCTTATAAGACAGCCTACAAGACCCCTATTGGTATGTCTCCATACAAACTTATCTTCGGAAAGCTTGTCACTTGCCGGTAGAGATCGAGTACAAAGCCATGTGGGCTATCAAGAAGATGAATTTCGATGCTAGAGCTGCAGGGGAACACCGTATTCTTCAATTACATGAACTCGAGGAGATACGCCTAAACGCCTACGAAAGCGCGAAAGTCTACAAAGAGAAAACAAAGAAGTGGCACGATAAGAAAATCGTTAAGAAGAGATTCGCAGTAGGAGACAAAGTGCTACTCTACAACACTAGGTTGAGATTATTTTCGGGAAAATTATGTTCCAAGTGGTCCGGACCATATAAGATATCTAAAGTTTTTGACGACGGACACGTGGAATTATTAAACAAGGAAGGAAACACATTTAAGGTCAACGGACATAGACTGAAGATTTATCATGCTGGAGACCAATGCTATCTAGTAGAGCAACTCGATCTCTATGAGGTCGGGTAACTAAAAAGTGGAGCATATCCTCTCGAGAAGGGATCCTATCAAAGGACTTCTCGAGTGTGTTTCTTTATATGAAGACACAGCTACTTCCTTGCCAGGACGTTAATCTAGGCCTGTAAGTATTTATTTTTCCGCACTTTATTGCTTTCTAGATTAGGAAAAATGCAAGTGTGGGGTAGAATATTATTTGGGAAAATTCCGGGGATAAATTTTTTCACTCGATCGAGTAAACCACCAACTCGACCGAGTCACGTCGCCGAAATTAATATAGATTAAACAATTTAAATGAATTTCTATTTCATTCGATCGAGTAAGATTCTTACTCGACCGAATTGAGTTGACCAAAAACTTTAATAAAATCGTTTAAATAATTTAATCCCCCCTCATTCGATCGAGTAAAAATCTTACTTGACCGAATTACACCACCCAAAACCAAAAATACAAAATTCAAAATTACAAAAAAAATCAAAAATAAAAATCCAACAGTTGGTCCAACTCGACCAATTAAATTTGGTCAATTGGAAATTGGTCCAATTGAAAAACATGAAACACCACTCGACCAACCTTCACTCTACCAACCCTACTCGACCGCTTCACCCTCTCCCAAATCAAAATCCCTAACCCACCGATTCACTCGACCGACCTCCAACCTCAATTCACTTCAACAATGTCGAGCGGACAAGGATCGAGCATGGGAAGAGAAAGGATGGGAAGAACCAAGACCCTCGCGAGGAGATGGACGGTTTTCAACCCTCGCACGGAGCATAGCTTTAGGAAGCCATTTCAACAACCACGGCTTGCTCAACTCTTTTGTGTCTCGAGCAAAGAAGGAAGTGGTAAGCTCCGTTGCACCTCACAAACCTACTATGATCGAGCTTGGAATTTATGAGATTGTTGACAACATATTTATCAATGCTGGCTTGCTTGAGTGGGAATATTTGATGGGTAAACCGACACACCACAACCTTGTGGTCGAGTTCTTCTCAAGCTTTGAACCGTTCTATAACGAGAATGAATGCGTGTTGTGGGAGTTTGAGATAAACACCCAAGTTTTCAAGGAGGAGAAGGAATATGGATGGAGAATGGTTCTCACCCGGAGGTGTTATTCCGTTTTGTACGGATGAGATGAGATTGGAAGTATGGAGGAAGCTAACCGGTATGCGCGAGTATGACCCTAATTGCTCACCCAAGTGCCTAACGGATGGAGTATGGAAATACATCCATCGAATTATTTCAACAAACATCAACACTCGTGTTGACCAAGGTGCTCGAGTGTCTCGGGAAGATTTGGATTTAATGTACTTCGATTGAGTTAGTCGCATAACATCTCTGGCGACAGGGGTTAGGCGACTTACTATATGCGACTAACAGTCAGTCAGAAAAGTTCATAAGTGACTAACTTAGATCATTAGCGACTCGTTTGGGCCTGTCGCGAAAGTATATTTCTGGCGTAGTGTTCATGGAGCGAGGAGACTCCATTGATTGGTTTTATGTCTTCACCGAGCGCTTCAAGAAGATGATCAACCCCAAGGAAAAGAGTAAGGCACTCGGCTGCTCATCTTTTATCACTTGCCTCGCGGAACGCTCATATTTTCGGTTTGAAGGCAAAGGAGATTTTAGACCACTCGACACCACCCGTTTGGTCACGATGACGTTGATGGATAGGAGGAGCAAAGAATGGGTCTGTGCAAAGGAAATGCCCAAGCGTGCTGACCGGAAAGGAAAGAAGAAAATGAACGAAGGAACTAGCTTCGATTGGGAAGAGTGCTAGGAAAGCCTCTTTTTGTTGTTTATTTGTGTTTGTCTTTGAAAACTATTTGCCGTACCGTTTGCGGTACTCTGTTGTTTGCAACTTGAACTTGTGCATACTTGTTTTCTATTGCCATTTACCCTTATGATCGCCAAGTTTTACGAGCACAAAGTGAAGCAAAAAGAGATTGCTTCACTCGACCGAATCTATGGATTATTCGGTCGAGTAACCCACAACACTTAAACAACTCGACCCAAACTATAAAAATCAGATTTTTCAGCCAAGCCCAATCGAGCACTTGGCCCAATTCTTTCCTAAACAAAACATCTCGAGTAACCCTAATAAATTTTCAAAACTTCCAAATATTAAATCTTTGATTTAATATTCCATTAATAGAAACCTTTGATATACTCATGGATTTATCACACTTTATTAGGTAAGTTACTACTGAGTGACCTTAGAGCTAACCTACATTAGAATATAAAAACCAATCGAGTATCATGGGATACTCAACATACTCGACCGAATCTACATACTCAAGTAACATGTCTCAATCCAACCTACTATCCAAAAAGACCAATGCACCCTCCCAACGAAGAACTCAAATTGAGTTTGTTCACACCTATGACCCATCTTCCCACCAAACTTTGACAACATAGACCATGCACGAACCTATGAGCGAATAGCTGAAGATGAAAACTAACTCAAGCCTTTAGTGAGCTCAATAGCCCTTCATGACAAGACAATGCAAAACCTTGGCATTAGTGCCAAAGTTTATGACATGTTTAACCGAGCTTCACTCGACGTTGATGTTGTCTTCAACAAGCAATGCTATAAGGAACTCGTCTATGAGTTCATTGCCTCATTCGAACCTGTTGAAGCAATTGGTTTCGCATTTGATTATGAAGGATGGAAATTCAGAATTCAAGACATGGACTTTTATTGGACTCGATAAGAAGCGTATAGACATCTTGGATTTCCTGAAGGAGGACTGTGTCACTTGGCTACGGAACAACAAAGAATTCAGATTTGGAAAGATATTAGACGCCAAGACTTCATTGGAGACTATCCTTCACCATCATCTATTAAGAATCCCGTTTGGAAATACGTGCATCGTCTGATAGCTACGAATATAAATTACCAACCCGAAACTGTTGATGTAGTTACCCGAGAGGACTTGAACATTATGTGGGCACTCGACCAAGATGAACCAGTCAATTGGTTTGATGCGTTTACAACCATGTTCAAGGGTATGCGGCAGGCATACTACTCGTCACAGTATGTGGGTTGTACTTCATTGATCACTAGCATAGCCATCGGTTGCCAATTTATTCTACCCGAGAGATACACAGAATTCCGCGAAATTGGACTTTAACTTGTTAAGGAAACTAGCATTCCTAGCCAAACAACCCGCTAAGTTGGAATTTGCTTATAAGGATGTAACTGAGGAAGAAGACCCCTCCGAGAACGCGCGCTCGGTTGGGAACTTCAATGATACAAGCAAAGATAAGGGTAAGGAAAAAGCTACCTCGAGCAAAACAAGGTCCAAGAAGCCTAAGAAAAACAATTCGGGTATTGAGTGGTATGAGGTTCGTAGGGTGGCTATCAAAGAATTTCGCAAGTCCAATGGAGAACCAATAGAGATCGAGTCGGATGAGTGATTAAACCTCATTTTCTTATTTCTTCTACAAATAATCATGTCTTTGTTTGGAAAACAAGGTTAGATATTCAATAAAGAAGAAATTTATCACTTACCAAATTTTAGGGTTATTCAAAAACAAAATCAAATTCAGAATTAAAACACCTTGAACAAAAAAATTAAATTCTGAATTTTGGTCGAGCCCACTCGACCAAGTAAGAAAGTCACTCGACCGAGTGAACCTACTCTTAAATCGAAATTAAACTCTTCCATTCGGTCGAGTCATCTGGTTCACTCGACCGAGTCAAACTATTGGGCCATATCACCTTAAACATTAAACAAACCCTGGCCCAACTACAC
Organism: Sedum album; assembly: GCA_006409495.1. NCBI lineage: Eukaryota > Viridiplantae > Streptophyta > Magnoliopsida > Saxifragales > Crassulaceae > Sedum > Sedum album. Next base: position 42,871 of record QZGG01001415.1, on the reverse strand, counting down.
AAAAAAACCCTAACTCGACCACAGATCGATCGAGTACTTGACATTTGCACTTGTTTGAATATTTTTAACTTGATTATCTATCATGTTTTGCTTTGTTCGTTATATAATGACAAATCTTTGTTAGCATTGCAAGAATGATACAAGTGCAGCGCATTGGAAAGTCAAGATACGGAGAATAATGTCAAGAACGAAATACTCGACAACCAGCTAAGTATATCTACACCTTAATCTTAATTTATTGCTTAGGGACTAAGCAAATTTTTAAGTGTGGGGTGGGGAGTAGTATGCATACAAATTTTCATGATATATACATTGCATACTTTTCAAAATTTGCGTACATCCTACTATTTAAATGAAAAACACGTTGAAAAATGTCAATTAAACATGCTAAACAAGACCGAGCACTTAGATTAAAAATGTTTGCTGATAAACTCATGAATTGAAATTTTTTGAATTGAACGATTTTCATGATAGAAAATTCATTTCTTGTGACTCAACATAAGAGCTTGCCTAATTTGATTTTTCTTAGAATTTTTGACATAACACCTTGAGAAAAGCGAAGTTTTATCCAATTTCATAGAGGAAATTTTTGAACAAAACATGGATAATATTTCATAAAGCTATTGTATTGCCTTTAGGTGACTTAAGCATATCACGTAATATATGGTGCATTTATTGTAACACTCGAGTTAATATTTTGGCATCTAGTCAAGTCTTAAGTGTGGGGTTATCCGATGAAGTCGAGCATTTTCCGAGGGTTAGGAAAGAAAATAAAATTTATTTCCTCCTTGAAAGTATCTACTTTGACAAAACAAAAAAACATTTGCCGAGGGTTAGGAAAGAAAATAAAATTTATTTCCCCCTTGAAAGCATCTTGTTTGACTAAAAAAAGAAAGGAAAAAAAGAAGGAAAAAAGAAAAAATATTGTTTCCCCACTTAAGTCCTTGCTATTGCCTAAATAATTTTGTGACTCGAGTGAAGTTGTCGAGTGATAACAATTGAGAATTGCTTAAGGACGATCCTTGTACTTATGTACGTAGGCATTACATGCTTTTGAGAGAAATATTCATGAAATATCTCGTAATCATCCGGAATTCCTCTACTCTTATGGATTACAACGTGTAGTCTAATTCTTGGGCAAGAATTCTTGACCCTGACCTTATGGACTAGCCCTTGCTAGCATAGGTGATTGGTTCGGTAAGACTCCTCTTGAAAATTGTGTTTTACTTTGTGATTTTCGGTGTAAGTTCGAAATGAAGAGAAGGTCAAATCAAGGTTAGTTTCTTATTGCTCGAGTTACTTTGAAGTGTTTTTGATTAACGAATAATGCTAAAGAATGTTTGTTAAATTGACTAGCTATGTAAATGAATACGATAAATGGATGATGTGCAGGATTTGTGAGTATTCCGTTATCTGAAAACTCTCACGAGACTAAAACTCGTCCGCTAGGGAAGCCTAGAGGTTTAAAGGCTTAATGCATATGCTAAATGCATTCGTGATTTTCTACGACAGTGAACTAGGATTAGAATAACTTTAGAAATCTCAGGAGTAAGAAATAAGCTTAATACTTGTTCGGGACGAACAAGGATTAAGTGTGGGGTATTTGATCAGTGTTAGAAATGTCTATTTTAAGCCCTTACTTTCATGCTTATTTCCTATGATTATAACGTAAAATATATTACTTTTGATACTTTGATTGATGTTTCAAGTCAAAAACACGATTTCCACCTTACGAAGGAGCATAAATGGAAATATGAGGAAAAGCACGTGAATTCGGCCTAAATCAGACATAATTGGAAGCAATTCTGCAATTCTTAGACCGAGTGTACTGAAGTACTTGACCCGAGCTAAAACAAGCTAAAGACTCATGTTACTCGACCGAGTAAATGCACTGCTCGAGCAAGTCATCACGTGACCAAGACCCTTCGTATGGATTCTCTTCATTCACTCGACCATTTAATACAAGATTTAATACAAGTGGAGAAGCTAGACCTTCCACTTACTCGATGATTTAATACAAGTGGATAAGCTAATCTCTCCATTTACTCGGCCATTTATGATTAGAAGTTAAAGCAAGACCTTTCATTCACTAGACCCTTGTGATTACTCTTCACTATATAAGCATCACAAGAGACTCGAAGAAGGTTGCTGCCTAGGGGGCCGAAAACCCTAGATAAGTGATTGAGATTAGTCGAGTAACCAAGTGAAGAAGAAGAAGAAAGAGTCGAGAGAGCTCGGAAGACCGTTTAAATTACAGAAGATCATTCAACCTAATTTTGTACTCGAGATAACGAGGAGAGGAGCAGCTTGGAGCTCGACCGTGGATCATCAATCACTGAGAATTTCTAAACTTTACTCTTGTTTTATTTACAATCGTTTTACTTACAATCGTTTTACTTACAATCGTTTGAACATGTTTGCATTCTCACTCGAGATGAGTTAGTAGTTTCCTTATGATGGGGATTTGATGAATCCCTAATGCTTATGAATAACTAGAACATGATTATCTAATTTACATGAATCAATTCTTGTATGACTATTATGTGTGTTGAATCATACCCGAGCACTACGTCTAGGTGTCCTGACAAAAATTCTAGAAGAGTAGGTCGAGTAGTATTTTCTAGGGAAGGACCCGGAGGTGAACTTAGACTATTTAGGAATCAATACAACCATTAGATCGAGTATATTAGCAAAGCGGGAGCAGCGAGTATATTTGGTGCATGAATGTATTAATAAGCGTATTTGGACAGATTAGTGAAAACACCGGGAGGAATGAAGCTAGTAGAGTAGATGTTTACGTGCGAATCTAACACGGGAGTGAGGATTCGTATGCTAATGCTACTCAGTCTAAATTCTATAATATAGATCTAACACGGGAGTGAGGATTTATATTATCATATAACTATACGTTCTATATTAAATTGTCATCAAGAAGGAAATTCATAACTATAATCTATATCTTGTTTGAGTGAAACCATAAGTATTAGTGGAGGATTCTCATCCTTGTCATAGTTTTTAATATTTGATAACAAAACCTTTTCTTTTGAATATTGCCTTTAGAATAAATAATATTTCCCTTTAAATAAATAAAACACTTTAGAACTATTTTGAAAACTAGTAATCGATTTTAAAGAAGTATAGCTTAACTCCACTGTTCCCTTGGGTTCGACACTAGGTCGCCCCTAGTTCTATAAATTCTTTTGAGTTGCGTGTTGGAATATCTACCTACTGAATTGCATCACGTCAAACACCCATCGTTCATCAATCTGGAACTGTGGCACTGGTGCTAGCCCCATCAGCCACTGTCTAGCTGAGTCACACAATGAGAATGGGAAAGCTCTCAACTTCAGCAACTCTGGATCTTCATTCCCATTCTTTATGTTTTCACAGATGGCCGCAAACTCTCTTACATGCTTCACCGGATTTTCACTAGCCGCGCGCAACCACAAGTCGCGCGCGTACCTGCGCAACCAGTGGCGCGACGCACCATCAAGGAGATGTCTGCTCCTCAAGCTGTCAATCAACCCTGGTGCATCATGCTACCTCTAGATGGTCATTTCGAGTTAAGGACCCAGCTTGTTCACTACATACCAAAGTTCCATAGCAGTCATTCTGAACTTTAGATCTAACTGTACTTCTCTTCTGATCACGTCTAATTCGGCGGGGTGTAGTCGAGCGAAAATGTTATCAGCGTTGCGCACTGGCGCGTCTAGGGTTTCTATTCTTCTACCGATTACACTGTTCTCAACACTAGCTTCCATGCAAAAGTAAAAACAACACCGAGATTACACGTAACTAATTTTTTAGGATTTTCATATAAGAGAACAGAAAGTAAATAACAAAAAGTAAAGAAAACTTCTCTTGACGCGTTTCCCGGCAACGCCGCCAAAATTTGACGGCATGCCGTTGAGTGCTGCAAATTTATCCTTCTCTCCTCCTTAGTATATTCTAGGCAAGCAGGGGTTGAATCCACAGGGAACGGTGAGAAGTCGTCTTTTATCTACAAACTAAAACTGGGGGTTTGTGAGTAAAGCAAGTAAACGAAAGAAAACAGTTGTGCAAGTAGTACTGGCGCGCGATCAGAAAGTAGTTATAAAGATGTTAACAAAAACAGGTATGAGCTTGATTCAGATTCATCACTATGAATTCTATGTTTATCATTGGTCATTAAGGACATATGATATGATGTCCACGTAAGTTAAGGTCCGGTCAAAGCTTAATAACCTACACATACATTCCGGTCAAAGTCTGTATGATATTATTACTCAGTCTACTCTAATTAACCACGAATCTGGTCAAAGTAGTGATTAACTATTCTAGCGTTACTCCTATCATTCACAGTCACATACCTCTGATAGTTTAACTATAGATAATAGATTCTATAACTAAGTATGCGGTGCAAGGCTTCGCTTAATTATCTAACCTAATCATCATGCAACTGAGCTTGGAGTAATAATACTAAACTTATCATTCAATTAAGTACAAAACCTCAAACATACTATTCATAGATCAGAATCCAAACCAAATTCAGTAAGTTAGCTAGACATATTGAATGTATACATCTCAAGAGTTAAAGTTGAACAACTAAAATAACACAACAAATCTGATTGACGCGTCGTCTTGCTCGCGTCGGAAGCTTGCGCGCAAAGATCTCTCTTTTTTGGCTTGGGCGGCTCTCTTGTGATTTCCTTTAAGCTTTGTATTTGTAGTCTTGCGTTCTAGGGTTTCCACGAGAAAGTAGGCAAGAAAATTTATTGAAATCATCCTTATCTCTAAAAATCAGTCTTGGAAATATCTTTATCTCCAAAATCCAGACTTAGAAATATTCTTTGCGCATGATGACGTCATCGCTCCGGTTTTGTCGCTAGGTTCTGACGTCCTCGCTTCCTCTGCTCAGCGCGACTCATACTCGCGCGTGACACTTCTCGCGGCTCGTTGGTATCTAGCTCTTGTCAACTTTGTTGTTCTTTGTTCCGAGATTCAGCCTTCTTGTTGCACTTTTGTTCTAACTCTTTCAATAAACCTGAGATAAAAGCATAATCTTATACTAAATATGTTAGAAAGCTAAGCAGTGTAAAGGACCTAAAACAGCATACAAAAGTGCCTTATCATAAGCGCTGTTAAAAGTCATACATTTAATAGCGCTTTTTCAAAACAAGCTCTGTTGAAAGTCATGCATTTAACAACGCTTTTCCAAACTAAGCGCTGTTAAAAGTCATACATTTAACAAAACTTTACCACAATATATGTTTTTGTTAAAGTCATATATTTAACATTGCTTAACCACTTCGCTGTTTTTTTGAGTTGCTATTATGTGTTCTTATTTTTTATAAACATAAAATTAAAAACAGACAAAGATTTTCATTAAGATCAAATTACAAACACAATTAAATATTTACAATAATATTTTCGTACAAGACTTCTAAACTTGATTGGATGGGCTAAACCCTAAACCTTATGATGTTGGCGTCTTTAAACTTCATGGCTAAACCCTAAACTTCATGGTGTCGGCGTCTTTAAACCTCGACTCATGCCCCTTCGTGTCATGCTTCAAGCATCCAAAAATAATAGGTAAATAAAATATTAAAATTCAAATTCAAATTAAATTTGAATGAAAGAAGATAGAGTTGGGAGATTACTTGCAGTGGGAGGTTGTGGAGAAGAGGAGAAGACGGTCGTTAGTTATGATGAATCTGAAATTATAAACGAGATTTGATAGTGAGAACACAAAAATTTCGGAACATTTCCAACGAACGAGGATGTTGGATTGAATAGGAACAACAGTTGAGATATTAATCTGTGTGCATCAATTTATTTAACCAATCATATCGCGCGGAAGATTTACAACAGCGCTTTAAATATAAAAGCGCTGTAAAAATAAATTTTTAACGGCGTTTAATGATAAAAACTCTGTTAAAAAATAAATTTTTAATAAATATTAATATATAACAATGCTTATTTGGAAAAGCGCTGCTAAAAGTGTGACTTTTAACTAAGTGATAAGGCACTTTCATATGATATTTTATGTCCTTTACACTATGCTTGTTTGTATATTTTCTCGTATAATATTACGCTTTTGGTGTAGTTTGTATTTCAGAGATTTTATGAGCTAAGGATGAATATGCGTTAAAGATAGATGTTTAGAAGCTTATTGCGCAGCAAGAAACAAAGAAGAAAGAATTGTAAAGGTCCGAGCAGAATGCAGGTGCGCAACCTTGGTCGCTCACAAGCGAGTCGCTCGCTCACAAGCGAGTCGCTCGACAGTCGGTTGCTCACCAGTCATCCATGCGCAAGTAAGCGCGCCAGTGGAAGTCGCGTGCAAGCCAAGTCACGCACCAGAATCGATGACGTCAGCAAACGCGGAGATGACGTCAGCAACGTGCAGAATATATTTTATGCGAGATTTTAGGAATGAACATGGAAATCAAAGATTATCTCTTTCCTATTTTGAACTTAGAAACCCTAGAAGCTTGCATATAAATACCAAGCTTGAAGATGTGCAAGAAGACACCATACTCCAGCCTCCGGGCCGTCAGGCCAAACCAAGCTAGGAGAGACGCGCAAGAGCTAGAGCCAGTGACAAAGCGACGCGCAGCAAGGGACCGACGCGCAGATTGACAACCTACGCTGAGTTTTCTTTGTTTCACTATTGTTGTTTATTATACAGACCTTGAGATGTTTAATAAAAGCATGTCTAGCTAACTTGCTTTATCAGTTTAGACTTTGACTTGTGAACATGATGTTTTGAGGTTTTGTTTTTAATTGCATGATAAGTTTAGTATTATTATTCGAGCTCAATTGCATGATAATTAGGTTAGACAATTAAGCGAAGCCTTGCACCGCAGACTTAGTTGTAGAATCTATTATCTATCGTTAAACTATCAGAAGTACGTGACTGTGAATGGTAGGAGTGACACTAGAATAGTCGATAGCTACCTTGACCGGATTCGTGGTTGACTAGACTAGAATTGAATAATAATATCATACGGACCTTGACCGGAATGTATGTGTAGGTTATTAGGCTGTGACAGGACCTTAACCTACGTGAACATTATATCATGTATCTTTAGTAACGCGATGATAAGCATATGTTCATAAGGATAAGTCTGAGCTGATAGCATCTCATAAATTGTTAAGCATTTAGTAGTAGTGCGCTAGTGTAGTCACGCGTGTTTGTTTTCTGTTTTCTTTCCACTTGCTATTAAACCCCCAATCTTGTTATTTACTTTGTAGATAAAAGACGACTTTTCAACGTTCCCTGTGGATTCGACCCCGACTTGCCTAGACTATACTAAGGAGGAGAGCCGGGATAAATTTGCAGCACTCAACGACGTGCTCGTCACTAAGCGCTGTTATATGTTTTAAACAACATTTTTTTCGAAAGCACTGTTGAATGTTGGTTTACTACAGCGTTTATAAGATTAAGCGCTGTAATATGTATAAATTTTATAACAGCACTTAATATTAGGCGTTGTTAAATAATGAAAGTGTATTAGTGTTGGTGAGAGCTCTGTAAGTCATTTATCTTCCAGTTATGATAATGGTAATGATGATGACAATGCTGGTGTGAATGCTGATGTTAATGTTGTGCCTGCTGATAATTTATCTGAATTTGATGTTGTTGATATTCCTGCTGTGAGTGAAGCTAATGTACCTGATGCTATTGTTTCTGATTCTCCTGCATTGAGTGATTATATGTTGATTAGGGATAGGGAGCCTAGAATTAGGAAGCCTAACCCTAAGTATCAGTCTAATCTGTTTGAATATGCTTGCTTGGTTGCTTCTGAGTGTGTTAAATTTATAACCCCTAATACTTATGAAGAAGCTATGACAAGTAAAGCAATGAAATGAATGGAAAATTGCCATGACTGAAGAAATCAACTCGATGCATGCTAATGGAACCTGGATTTTAGTTCCTAGGCCTAAATATGTAAAACCTATAGACTGTAAGTGGGTTTATAGAATTGAGGAAGGCTCTAGTGAAACTGAACCCCCTAGGTTGAAAGCTAAACTTGTAGCTAAGGGTTTTAGGCAAAGAGAAGGGATTGATTACAATGAAATTTTTGCATATGTGGTTGAATACAAAACAATGCGTCTGTTGCTTGCTATGACTAATGTTAATGACTGGAATTTAGAACAAATGGATGTAAAAACCGCTTTCTTGCATGGTGACTTGTTAGAAACTATTTACATGTCTCAACCGAAGGGATTTATAGATAAAAGTTATCCAGGGCATTTCTGTTTGCTTAAGAAATCATTTGTGGTCTAAAACAGTCTCCTAGGCAGTGGAACAAAAAGTTTGATGCTAGTATGCTAGCCTTAGGATTTTATAAAAGCAAGTTGGACACATATTTGTACCTGAAGAAACCAAAAATGTCATGTATTCTGTTTGTGCTTTTATATGTGGATGATTTGTTACTCATTAGTGATTCTGTTGCTGAAATTAGGAAATTAAAAGATGACCTGAATTCTTATTTTGATATGAAAGATTTAGGACAAGCACAGAAAACTCTAGGAGTAAAAATCATTAGAGATAGAAAACATTAGAAAATGTTTTTGCTGCAAACTGATTACATTGACAAGGTTCTTGATAAGTTTAACATGAAAAATGTTAAGGCTGCTAGTGTACCTTTAGGAGGGCACTTAGAACTAACTAATAAGGACTGCCCTGTTACTGAACTTGATAAACAGAAGATGAGCTTGATTCCATATGATGTTGCAGTAGGATCTATAATCTATGCAATGCTTTGTACTCGTCCAGACATGTCTTTTGCTATTAGTGCATTAAGTAGATACATGGCTAATACAGGGGAAACCCATTGGACAGCCATGAAATATCTGTTTAGATATCTGAGTGGAACTATGACTTTTGGAATGTGTTATGCTCTATATGATTCTAACTGTGAGCTGCAAGGATATGTGGACTCAGATTATGCCAGCAACAAGGATAATCGAAAGTCCACTACAAGCGACTTCTACACTTGGGCAGGTACGGTTGTTAGTTGGAAGTCTCAGCTTCAGTTGATAGTGGCTCTATCATCGACTGAAGCAGAATATATTGCTGCCACTGAGGCAGCAAAAGAAGCCGTATGGTTTGATGTTTCGTGAATATTGTGCTTACTAGTTTTAATATTGTGCTTACTGGTTTTAATATTGTGCATGTGATTAACACTGAAAGTATGAGTGCTTTATGTTTATGTAAGGACCCCGTATATCATGTGAGATCGAAGCATATAGATGTTCGTTATCATTTTAGTAGGGAACTTATTGATTCAAAACTGTCATTGTTAGAAAAATTCTAGGAGATTTAAATCCTGCAGATTTCGGCACTAAAATCATTTCAGCTAATAAGTTCATCTTTTGCAGGTATCCGCTTCGTATTGAAGATGCTGGCTGAGAGAGTGGTTCTTGATCAAGTTTTGTGAGCCGATGATGGTCAAGAGGCTCAAGGAACTCAATGACCAATTTAGATTCTTGCTGTTTAGAGTCTGTATCTTTATAATTTGAATTTGGTCTGTACTGTATTGGTTTGCTTGCTGTGTGATGTGTCTGAAATGCTTAAATAGCTATGGTAGTGTCTATGCTGAGCTTTTAATGGCAGAGCTTAGTTTTAGGCCATGTGACTTGAATGGTTTTTTAAGGTTTTTGCCAAAAATAGGGGACTAGGAGGGCAAATTGTGATCCATATTCCTCAGGTTTTGGCTAAGAACTATTTGTTCTTTGAGCTGAGTAACAGTGCCTCGCTTTAACGATTTTGTGTTTTGCCATGTTATGCAAATAACCTTAACATTATGACAAAATTATAATTATCCAAAAGTCTGGGTTTTTTGTTATTTGGTTCAATAAACAAATTTAAGGGCTTCTGTGCAAATATTCAAGTTTATGAATATTTGCATTTTTTCCCACTAGAAAATCTATGCTACAGCAACGCTCCTCACTTGTAAACACACATTCGAAACCCTAGAAAAGAAGAATACGGAGTGATTTTTGAGGCAATGCTGCTGGAACGAACGCTGATGGATGGCGCTTGTGACTCCAGACCTCTCAGGAGCCTCACAGTGGCTTGAAGTGTCCTTCTTTAGTCTAATAGCTGTCTTGTTTGGTCTGTCTTGTGTGTTCTAGTTATTAGGGTCTACTGTGTTGAATGCTTGTAACTCGATCTTTATTGCCAAGTGATGTTTCCTGAGCCTCGTTCTTGAGGCTCGCCGTGGTTTTCTCTCGGATTGGGTTTCACGTAAAATCTTTGTGTCACTTTACTTTCTGCCCTAGCTTAACTTATTGTTGTGAGCATGATTAACTGGTAAATCTAGCATAAAAGTTATCATTACAACAATTTATAAGAAAACAAATTACGGAAGTATTTCAACTGTATCGAGTTAAAGGTAATATCGAAACGTAAATAGGTGGACACATGTATTAGCTAATCCCAATTTGGAAGAATGCATTCATAAATCGAGGGTTATTCTAAGTCCAACAAACAACAATTCATTAATAATGATCAGACCACGAAGTATAAACTTATTTTTTTGATGAAGAAATTCCATTAAGAACCGCAAGCCGAACACGATAGAAAGCAAGACTACATCTTGACAAAGCAGGATAAATAAACTGGGAAAGAGTCCATTGCTGACCACTGAGCTTTAGTAAATCTTGCATAACTGGCTAGTTTATCTGCTAGGTCATTATCTTCCCCGCTTATATGCTCGATATGCCAGCTGGGTGTGACTTAAGCCCCTCCATACAACCATTCAGCCATCCTCCTTCTGTACCATGATTCAAGTAACCCATCCCAACAGCCATAAGAATGTCCATTGATCTGAGAGAAGAAAGTTGCTTTAGGTAAGTTCAGCAGCCTTGCCATTTTCATTCCAGCCATTAGTGCAAACCCCTAAGCGTCTCTAGAGCATAAAATAGCTGGCTCCCATCCTAGATTTCTGATTGTAGAACACCAGCACATAAGTATACTGCAGCGTAACCCATATCTTCAGAGCGTGACCACGAACCATCGTAGAATATAGCAACCTGACCATCTGATTTCTTATGTCTCTAGTAGCAATGATAGAGCTGAGTATCACATTGGAATAGAGTGGATATCACCTTTGAATATGCTTTTTCTATGCAGAGGCTAGGTGTACTATGTCAAAGTGAATTCCTGCATCCCCAAGTAGCCCAGGCAACGCAAGGTAACTTTCGGAAATCATTCTAGTGTTGAGGAGTTAAAGCACATAAATAGTGGGGTAGAAAATGCGTTGCTGAAGAAAATTGTAGGCAAGTTGAGCTTTTCTCCAATGGCCTTAATGCGCCAACAATCTTTGAACAAGTGCAGTGGCGATTCCAGCTCAAAACCACAAAAGACACAAGCAATGTCTAATACGCAGCCCCTTCGCTGAAGGTTTACAACATTAGGTAACCCATTATGGTATAGCCTCCAGATCATAATTTTAGCCTTAGCCAAAAGCTTGATACTCCATAAGACTTTCCAGAATTGGTCAGTGGCAGAGGAGTCAGAGCACTCACCCAAACTATCATCTTGCACTCTTCTCTGTAAAAGCTCATAGCCTGATTTCGCCGAGAAAGTGCCCGAGCTAGTTAAGCGCCATGAGTATTCCCCTGTTGTTCCATCTTGGATCACACCCTCCCATAAAATGTGTTTCACTTTTGAAATACCCCTCCAAGTGTGTGAGGGCCGATTCCCAATTGTTAGTGGTAGCTTGTAATAGTTCATTGCATAAATTGGAATAGATTAGCAAACAGACTTTATTAGAACCTCCTTCCCCGCGCATGATAAGAGCTTCGACTTCCAATCGAGTAAACGCTTGATAGAGCACTTTTGTATGCTGTTTTAGGTCCTTTATACTGCTTATAATTCTAACATATTTAGTATAAGATTATGCTTTTGGTGTAGTTTTGTATCTCAGGTTGTTTAGAAGAGTTAGAACAAAAGTACAACAAGAAGGCTGAATTTCGGAACAAAAGACAACAAAGTGACAAAAGGCCAAAAGACAACGAGCGCGCGAACAGTGTGGTGCGTGAGTGTGGCTTGCGCATAGCAGAGCAAAACGATGACGTCAGCAATCAGCAAAATATTTGGAGGGATGACGTCATCACGCGCAAAGAATATTTCTAAGTTCGGTTTTTGGAGATAAAGATATTCCCAAAGCTGATTTTTAGAGATAAAGATGATTTCCTATAGATTTTCTAGCCTAATTATTCGTGGAAACCCTAGGAGGCAAGAGTATAAATACAAAGCTGCATGGAAATCACAGACATGCGATATAGAGGCGATCAGCTGCGCGAAGATAGAGAAGCATACCTAGCTGCGGAAGCTGTGCGCGCGAGCTGCTGACGCAAGCGAGAAGACGCATCATTCAGATTTGCTTGTTACTTTAGTTGTTCAATATTTATTCTTGAGATGTATACATTCAATATGAGTAGCTAACTTACTGAATTCGGTTTGGATTCAGATCTATGAACTACATGTTTTGAGGTTTTGTTCTTAATGGCATGATAAGTTTAGTATTATTGTTCCAAGCTCAATTGCATGATAATTAGGTTAGACAATTAAGCGAAGCCTTGCACCGCAGACTTAGTTGTAGAATCTGTTATCTATAGTTAAACTATCAGAAGTACGTGACTGTGAATGATGGGAGTAACACTAGAATAGTTGATAGCTACCTTGACCGGATTCGTGGTCGACTAGACTAGATTGAGTAATAATATCATACGGACTTTGACCGGAATGTATGTGTAGGTTATTAAGCTGTGACAGGACCTTAACCTTCGTGAACATTATGTCATGTATCTTTAGTAACCAATGATAAACATGGAAATTCATAGTGAAGAATCTGAACCGAGCTCATCTTTTTTATATTTATTTACATCTTTCGTGACTGCTACCTGACTGGGCGCCAGTTACACTTGCGCAACTGTTTTCTTTTCTTTTACTTGCTCATACTCACAAACCCCAATCTTTGGATTGTAGATAAAAGACGATTTCTCACCGTTCCCTGTGGATTCGACCCCAGCTTGCCAATACTATACTAGTAGGAGAGTCGGGACGAATTTTCAGCACTCAACGACGTGCTCGTCAACGTTTAGATACCTCGTCTTCAATCGCAATGAAAATCTGATGTTTGTTTTCCCCACCTCCATTGGCAATCCCAAATACTTAGAGTGGTAATTCACACATTGTACACCAAGGATGTGACATGCTTCTTCTCTGATGTTGTGGCCGACATTTGGATTACATACCATTTGATAGAGTGTAGTTGTACGCTACTTTAAGTCCTTTACATTGCCAATATTCTAACATAATTCAGTATAAGATTACACTTTTGGTGTAGTTTTGTATCTCAGGTCTAAAAGATGAGTTAGAACGAAAACGCAACAAGAAGGCTGATTTCCAGAACAAAAGATAGCAACGTGAACAAGGACAGAAGACCACTAGCGCGCGAGTGTGGGTCGCGCAGAAGACAGCAAAACGGTGACGTCAGCAGAAAGCAAGATATTCGGAACGATGACATCATCACGCGCTAAAGATATTTCTAAGTTCGGTTTTTGGAGATTTAATATTTCCTAAGCTGATTCTTAGAGATATAGATGATTTCCTACAGATATCCTTGCCTAATTATTCGTGGAAACCCTAGGAGGCAAGGCTATAAATATAAAGCTTCATGGAAGTCACACATACGCATACATAGAGAGCTGAACACGCCGCAGACGGCTCAGAGCAGAACTCCGACGCGCGCAAGCTGTCACGCGAGCCTGACGACGCACCATACAGATTTGTCCTGTTATTTTAGTTGTTATTTAATTATTCTTGAGATGTATTCATTCAGCATGAGTAGCTAAACTCACTGAACTCGGTTTGGATTTTGATCTATGAATAATATGTTTTGAGGTCTTGTTCTTAATTTGCATGATTAAGTTTAGTATTATTATTCCGAACTCAGCATGATAATTAGGTTAGACAATTAAGCGAAGCCTTGCACCGCAGACTTAGTTGTAGAATCTATTATCTATAGTTAAACTATCAGAGGTACGTGACTGTGAATGATAGGAGTAACACTAGAATAGGCAATAGCTACCTTGACCGGATTCGTCGTTGACTAAACTAGGTTGAGTAATAATATCATACAGACTTTGACCGGAATGTATGTGTAGGTTATTAAGCTGTGACAGGACCTTAATCTACGTGGACAATTATATCATGTACCATTAGTGACCGAGGATAAACATAGAATTCATATGTATCCAGAGGACGTATGGAAGCTGATAGAAGACACTGCGGACCAAGTCAGATATCAAGTGTCGCTAGAGAACAACCGCACCAGAGCACTGCATCAGGTAGATGTAACCGGAGAGATTAAGGAATTGAAGGACATGATGCAGAAGTTGATGATGAAGCAAAGCGTCGATACTAGAACTTGTGAATTCTGTCACGCCACAGACCACCCGACTGACGCATGCCCCACCCTGTTTGAAGAACACGCAGATGTTAATGCTGTGGGTGGATGGAATAATGGACAAGCTAGGCAAGGACAGCCTAGATTCGGTTTAGCAGAGAATGGGTTAGTTGGAAGAATGAGCAGAACTTTCAGAGACCGCGCGCTGACTGGCGCGCGCAACCTAATGCCCCACTGGCGCGCGACCTTACGCGCCACCGCTGCTTACAACCCGCCACATAAACGCGCTGAAGGACCAGTGCAGTACAACCAGCAGCCACCCAAGAAATCACTAGAAGAGATAGTAGGTCAGTTGGCTGAGACAGTGAGAAGGAATGAAGAGCAGAATGATAAAAGGTTTAAACTGATAGAGAACCAGCTCACTCAGATTGCCACCACTGTGAATGAACTGAAGGCTAGTGATGGTAATCTGCCCTCTCAGGTCATCCAGAATCCCAAAGGAAGTATCAACATGGTTCAGATGGACGCGCCACAACCAGAAAACACAGCGCGCCAGTTGATACACGCGTACTGATGGCGCAGAAGAACAGAGTAAGAATAGTTGTTGCACCAGTCTTTTCACGCACCAACCTGACCCAGAACAGAAGGAAGGTATCATGCTGAATGATTCCAAGCAAGCTTGAAGATATGCTTAGCTCCAGATTTACCAGAGAAAACTTGCTGATCCGGGAACTTTTACTATTCCGTGCTTTATTGGAGACACCCTGGTTAGCGAGTGCATGTTAGACTTAGGAGCATCGGTTAACTTGCTGCCATATTCACTGTATTCAGCATCGTCAATGGGACCTCTAGAGCCAACGGACATTGCATTACTACTTGCGGACAACTCACGGACTGAAGCAAAGGGGAAGATAGTAGATGTCTTGACCCATGTCGGCAAACTCAAGTTCCTAGCAGATTTCTATGTAGTTGACATGAACAAGCCGAATACGGAAGCAAGAGAATCAGTGTTGCTGGGCCGACCATTTATGAGGACCGCGCAAGTGTGCATTGATGTCGGGAAAGGTATGGTGACATTACAAGACAAGAAGCACATACTCAGATTAGATGTCATCAACAGAATCAAGTTATCGAGGAACCATTGGTGAATGATTGGATAAACGAAGCACCAATACCAAGGCATTCTGGAGATGATGCGCGCCAGTCAGAAGAATATGCCTTTGGCGCGCCAGAACAATATAAAGAGTAAGCCACCAGATAAGAGGCGCAGAGAGCGAAGCCGAGAGCAACGACACTTGGGAACAGCATAGGAACGCAGATCTGGACGCAGGATGATCATGCAGAATAGGGCTGCGCAACTCAGAAAGCGCAGAGCTACACGCACAGACTAGCGCATCAAGACATAATACGCGAGACTTCGCGTTTTCTATCTCTTTACCTTCTCGATCATATTGATTACTCTTATTATTCTGATATTAACCCACTTGAATTTTTGCCATGCAGAAAAGATGATAACACGGAAGGAGGCAAATATTCAAGTGTGGGGGAGGTAAACCGTGCCCTATGAGTGCACATTTGCGTCGAGCTAACGACGTTAAACAAAGCACTCGTCGGAAGGTACTCCGACAAACTTAACTTAGTTTATTTTCATTTGTTTTGTGTGTGTGATTAGTTTAGTTTTAGTTTTTTTAGTTTTAGTTTAGGTTAGTTTTAGTTTGGGCCCATGTAGTTTTGGGCCATGCATGCATGTGGGCTTTTTGCACTATAAATATGTGATGTGGGGTTCATTTTGTGTCACTTTCATTTTCACTTATCTCTCTAACACAAAAACCCAAAGCCACCAAGCCACCACCACCGCGCCGCCACTGCCGCCGCGCCGCCGCCGCCACCAACCCAGAATTTCGAGAATTTTTGGTCAGAACGTAGATCTCAGTGCAGGTATTCTACTGTCAAAATTTCAGCGATTTGGAATAGTTTTGTGGTTCAATTTTGCAGTAGAAGTTTAGATCTAGATCTGCGTGCACTCGCGCGTGACAGGACACGCGCGCCAGTTTGATATTTGTGGGTGTTTTTTTGCTGCATACATGTCTATCTGTGTGGATCAATCGAGAAATTGGATTTTGAGATCAAATATAGGATGTACAGTAGGTGTGAATTTTGCCTACCGTGTTTGTGGATGAGGAGTTTTTGCATGAGATGGGGTTGTATGAGGGTACATGCGGCTTCGCCGCAACCGGATGGGCTTTTCATGGAACTCAGCTCGGACACGACGTGGAGGATACACTGGAGTTCCTCGCGTCGTACGAAGGATTAGCAGACCGGATCAGGTACCGCCACAGGGGCGTGTACTATGAGGCCCGCCATCACAGTTCGGCGCAGTCATGGGACTGGCGCGCATGCCTGGCGCAGAGGTAGATGAACACACGGAGGAAGCCTGGGACGATTGGACTGACGGCAGCAAGCCGTATGCGGAGGAAGGAGCCTCGGCACTGAACTGTTGATCCGAAGATGTTCTATCTTCAGAGGCTCATTCCCACTCCATCATCGGCCGCTACAATGGATCAGCGGCCCGGACTACTAGACATGGAGATCCTCAAGGGTCTCTACTACGGAAGAAGGTGCGCTACACGCGCTTGATCACCAGCTACTGGGAGGCCGTGAGCATGAAGGGCCCGCTGCTGTGGAGGACTGATCACGCACTTCCTGCGTGCGCTACATATGGAGCCTTGGCTGGAAGACACACAGTTGTACGGGCAGAGTACTGACGCGCCAGAAGATGCGCCTGTACAAAGGAATCAAGGTGCGCGCGGATGGAACCGCGTATTGGAGCTACAGGCGCGGACTAGAGAACATCAGGCTGCGCCAGAGGTTGTGGCGCAAGTGCGCAGCGCCAGAAGGAGCAGGCGCCGATCAGAGCGTGCGCAAGCAGAGTCCAGCGCAAAGGAGTGGCGCAAGTATTAGTTGATCAGCGCTGGGTGTTCAACGCTCAGCGTTATGGAGTATGTGGCGCCACAGGGTGCCAACTTGGACTTGACGCCACCCAGAGGCTGGCGCGCTGGAGACCCGATACCGGAGGAGTATGCACTGCAGGATGAAGACCCAATCGAAGAACTCTCCCGGTCGTTTTCTACTTCGTTTTAAATTTTATGATCGGTGTTGAATAATTTGGCGGATGTTTTGTATTGTGTTTTAAAACACATGTTTTTATTCGGTGCTTTAATTTTAATCGGTGTTTTAATTGACTCGGTGGGTGGCAATATTATAAATGTGATTGGTGCAAATGATTATATGTGCATGCATTACTATTGCCTTCTTTACTACTTGTGCATAACGTGAGGACACGTTTTTGTTTAAGTGTGGGGGGGGAGTAGTACACTATCTTAGGAGTAGGAATTTTTTTCGTTTTTAGGATAAATTTTTCGTTTTTTTAGTTTAAACAAAAAACCAAATAAGATGAACACATCTCAAGAGGTAATTGCGCGCGAGAAACATTGGCGTGCGCGACCTGTGTGCGTACTCGCGCACCTGAGGTAATTTGTGCTTATATGACATATTCTGATTTTTGGTAATTTTTTCGAATTTTGTGTATCTCTTGAGTGGAATAACGAGGGATGTGGAGTTGATAGAAACGTCCTAGAGAAGCAGTCGATCGAACGAAGCTTGAGGATCGGTTGCATGGTTATGAGTATTCGTGGAGGTTGGTACTTCGCGGTCAAAGGAATAAGAGCAAGCTCAGTCACGCAGATGCCGAAGGCGAAACCCTACCAGCGTGACGAGACGGAAAAAAGACCGTCTTCGTGGAAGTTAGTTGCTCAGGAAGGGGCGCGCGGTTGCAAACGCGTGGCCTGACTTGCGCGCGACTGATCAGAAGCGAGAGCGGGGCGTGGTTCCATAGCTGTTATCCGAAGGCCATGATTGGAAGCGTTCTAGGGAAGAATAAGATCCGGACCAGAAAGAAGAGTATTCAATTCAAAGTTAAAGCTCAAAAGGCCGAAACAATGAAAAGAAGAAATTGTGCAACAAAGTTATCAATCTGTCCGAGAAAAACAGTAAAGCGTCAAAGACGTAAGCTCAGAAACCCTAAGACGCGGATCAATCACGTACCAGAGAAAGCGAACGAATAACCATGCAATGCGCAACTCAAGAAGAATTCGGTGACCGGTGCTTAAACAGGACTATCTCCCAATCATCCGAATTGATATGCATTCCACAAGAGAGGTAACACAAGGTTTGAATCAATTACTTAAATCAGTTTGTGTTGTATATCACAATTGCGCAGGTTGTGAGAGTGGCGCAGACATTGGCGCAGTAAGTCCAACATTCACGCGTGCATTACACAAAGGTAAGGAAGCCGACTTGTTCAGGGACGAACAAGAGTAAGTGTGGGGGATTTGATAGAGTGCAGTTGTACGCTACTTTAAGTCCTTTACATGCTATTCTAACATATTAGTATAAGATTACGCTTTTGGTGTAGTTTTGTATTCAGGTCTTAAAGAAGAGTTAGAACAAAACGCAACAAGAAGGCTGAATTCCAGAAAAAAATAACAACGGACAACAAGACAGAAGACCACTAGCGCGCGAGCACTATGGCGCGCGAGTGAAGGTCGCGCAGAAGACAGCAAAACGGTGACGTCAGCAGAAGCGAGATATTCGGAACGATGACGTCATCACGCGCTAAAGATATTTCTAAGTTCGTTTTTGGAGATTTAATATTTCCTAAGCTGATTCTTAGAGATATAGATGATTTCCTACAGATATCCTTGCCTAAATATTCGTGGAAACCCTAGGAGGCAAGGCTATAAATACAAAGCTTCATGGAATCACACACAACTTAGAGAGCTGACACGCACAGACGGCTCAGAGCAGAACTCCGACGCGCGCAAGCTGTCACGCGAGCCTGACGACGCACCATACAGATTTGTCTTGTTATTTTAGTTGTTATTTAATTATTCTTGAGATGTATTCATTCAGCATGAGTAGCTAAACTCACTGAACTCGGTTTGGATTTTGATCTATGAATAATATGTTTTAGGTCTTGTTCTTAATTTGCATGATTAAGTTTAGTATTATTATTCCGAACTCAGTTGCATGATAATTAGGTTAGACAATTAAGCGAAGCCTTGCACCGCAGACTTAGTTGTAGAATCTATTATCTATAGTTAAACTATCAGAAGTACGTGACTGTGAATGATAGGAGTAACACTAGAATAGGCAGTAACTACCTTGACCGGATTCGTTATTGACTAGACTAGATTGAGTAATAATATCATACAGACTTGACCGGAATGTATGTGTAGGTTATTAAGCTGTGACAGGACCTTAATCTACGTGGACAATTATATCATGTACCATTAGTGACCGAGGATAAACATAGAATTCATAGTGAAGAATCTGAACCGGCTCATCTCTTGCATATTATTTACATCTTTATACTTGCTTCTGTGTGTGCGCCAGTTTACTTGCGCAGCAGTTTTTCTTTCTTTTAATTTTCTCACGCACAACCCCAATTCTTAGTTTGTAGTTGAAAAGAGACTTCCACCGTTCCCTGTGGATTCGACCCCAGCTTGCCGATACTATACTAGTAAGGAGAGTCGGGACAAAATTTGCAGCACTCAACGACGTGCTCGTCACCATTTCCGATTTAGCCAAGTTGATTTTTTGAACCGACAGAGATTCATAAAGCTCTAAGACGCTCTTGATGGCTCGAAATCCATCTAGACCAGCCCTTAGAAATATAAGTATGTCATCAGCAAAAAGGAGGTGTGTTATAGCTGACGCATTTTTCCTGATTCTAATTCCCCTGACCGTCCCTTGTCTTGCTAGTGCATTTAGAGTCGCAGAGATCCATTCCGAGGCCACAATGAACAAGTAAGGAGAGACAAGATCACCTTGTCGGATGCCTCTTGAGGGGGTAAAGAAATCTGAGTGACTACTATTTCCCTTTACTCTATAATGGACAGAGCGGACACATTGGAGCACTTTGTGAATCCATGAACCCAAGAGATATCATCATATTTTCTAGGAAGGCCCATGCAAGGCAATCAAAAGCCTTGCTCATGTTACCTTCAAAGATATGTATCCATCCCCACCTCCGTGTTAGTTCTAATAAAATGGCCAATTTCGTACGCAACCAAAACATTGTTAGTTATCAAGCGGCCATTTACAAAGGCACTCTGGTTCAACGAGATGATGTTAGGTAGGATTAGCTTTAGTCTGTTAGCAAGAACTTTCGTTATCACCTTCATGCCCACATTGCATAAACTAATGGATCTGAATTCTTCCATTCTTATCGGGTCCTTACACTTTGGTATCAATACTATTTCTGTGGCATTTAGACAGTAATTCAGGTGACTGTCATTTAAGAAATTGAGGGCTTCATTACACACCTGATGTCCTACTATATCCAATACTCTTGAAAAAAGAGGGCTGGGAATCCATCAATTCCCGGAGCCTTGCCAGCCCCCATTTGAAAGAGAGCTACTCTGACCTCCTTTGATGTCGCTGATGCATTTAAGGTTGCGTTCATTTCTTGTGAAACTTTCTTATCTACAAATTGCAGAGAATGATTCCAATTTATATTTTCGGGCTCGAGATTAAACTGAAAGATTTTGATGAAGTAGTTTTTTGCAATGTCAACTATGCCCTTTGGATTAGTGACTCGAGATCCTCTAGAATCTGTCAGCCTTTCAATGGCATTCACCTTTCTTCCCTGAGAAGCTTTGGCATGAAAAAAACAAGTGTTTTGATCACCCTCTCTGAGCCAATCAACTCTGGATCTCTGACACCATAGGAGTTCTTCTCGCGTCATCCATTCTTCCAATTGGTTTGATAGTTCTTTTTCTTTTTCCGCAACTTCCGTTGTCCGAGGTGAATTTTGCAGCTGCTCCAACTGATTCTTTATCCATCTCAAGTTGTGTTGTACATTACCAAAAATATTTGAATTCCATTGTTGAAGCTCCTCCGCACAGGCCTGTAATATATCGGACAAATTATGATTATCAATCGAGTTCATCATTGATTTATGCCAATAAATAGACAATTCAGTATGAAAATCAGCATGTCGAAGTCACATCCTCTCAAATTTAAATCTTCTGCAATTCATCACTCACTTTTGGCTAGGCTGAGTCAAGGATATCTGCAGAGGGCAGTGATCTGACTTGTAGGATGTGAAATGGTGTACTGAGAATTCAGGGAATAAATGGCTCCAGTCCGCATTTGCTAAGGCTCTGTCCAAGCGAGCTTTCGCCTCAAAAGGATGGGTGCGTTTATTAGAGAATGTGAATGGGTTTCCAAAGAATCCTAGATCAATTAAGCCGCATATATCTGGATGTACCCGATCGAGAGGTACAATATATTTAATTATTATATTTATTAATAATTTATGTGTTTCATTTATCTATTTAACTGGTTTATACAATATTTTTATATAGGCAATTGGGTGAGTATAAAACATATGTAAGGAACACATGATTTCTCGAAGGATGTATTACTGAGCAACATATTATACAAGAGTGTGTAACTTATGTCGAAATGTACATAGAAAATAATACCCATGAAGAATCCAGTTTGGAAGGAAGTTGCATCAATGTATCGGGTTATATTCCTAATTTAAAGCTCAGAAAAAGTCAACTCAGATCTGCTCATTGGTGTGTTAAAGAGAATTGTAATGAAGCAAAGTATTATGTGGATCATCACAAGAATGAATTTGAAGAGCAATATCCATACTTTGGTGACAAAGCTCGAATCAAACATTTTAGTCCATATTTGAAACATTGGGTATGTATTCTAACCTTCATTTCATTTGATTTGTAAACATAGAAGTAATTAATGAAAATTGTTTTTGAGATGACCCTTTGACGGCACGTCGTTGAGTGCTGCAAATTTATCCCTCTCCTCCTTAGTATAGTCTAGGCAAGTAGGGGTCGAATCCACAGGGAACGGTGAGAAGTCGTCTTTTATCTACAACTAAAGATTGAGGGTTGTGAATGTAAGTAAACAAATAAGAAAAGAGTGTGCAAGTACTACTGGCGCGCATAATGCAAATACGAGAGTTAGACAATAAACCAGAGATGAGCTCAGCTTAGACTTATCACAGGTCATATATGCACAAATTACGCAGATGCGCGAGTAACGACACAGGTCGCGCACACCACTGTTTCTTGCGCACAATTATCTTTTGAGATTTCACATATTCAGCTAGTCTAAGCTAAAAAAATAAAAAAAGAGAAAAAAATGAAAACTAAACTAACTACTCTAGATAGATGTACTCTCCCCCCACATTTAAACAAAAACGTGTCCACCCGTTATGCACAAGTAGTAAGGAATGCAGTACGCATGCATGCACAAAAAAATCTTGCACCGAATATAAATACACGGGTAAGCACAATTCAGAATAGAGCCAACCACAAAGAAGTTTAAAGCACCATTCAAATCATAACGCCGAATAAAATACATGTGTTTTAAAATAGATAATTCAAACAGTCAACCACGAAAAAGTTCACACGCCGATTACAATTATTCAAAAGGAAGAGAAAAATGATCGGGTGAGTTCTTCAATTGGATCCTCACTCTGCAGCGCATACTCTTACGGGATCGGGTCTCCTACGCGCCATTCCCTTGGTGGGGTCAGGTTCAGATTAGCACCTTGTGGCGCCATTTACATCACCCTCTGGGCGTTGAACACCCAGCGTTCATCAATCTGGAACTGTGGCACTGGTGCATCACTTCCTTGTGAGCTGGACTCTGCGCGCGCACGCTCAGGCCTTCGTCTGCTCTTTCTGGCCGCGACTTCCTCTGGCGCGACCACTTCTGGCGCAGCTCTGGTGTCCTCTAATCCGCTCATGTAGCTCCAGTAAGCGGTCCCATCCGCGTGGATCTTTATTCCTCTCAGTAGGCGCATCTTCTTGCACGCCAGAAACTCAGCCCGTACTATTGTATGCTCCTCCGTCCAAGGTTCCATGTGCAGACCACGCAAGAAGTGCGTGATCAATCCTCTGCAAAGTAGCGGACCCTTGGTGCTCACCACTTCCCAATAGTTGGTGAGCAAGCGCGTATAGCGCACCTTCCCATAATAGAGCCCCAAAAAGAAAAGAAATTAAAACTTCTCTTGACCCGTTCCCCGAAAACGACGCCAAAATTTGACGGCACGTCGTTGAGTGCTGCAAATTTATCCCTCTCCTCCTTAGTATAGTCTAGGTAAGTAGGGGTCGAATCCACAGGGAACAGGGAGAAGTCGTCTTTTATCTACAACTAAAGATTGGGGGTTGTGAATATAAGTGAACAAATAAGAAAAGAGTGCGCAAGTACTATTGGCGCAAAATGCAAATACGAGAGTTAGACAATAAACCAGAGATCAGCTCAGCTTAGTTTTATCACTATGAACTCTATGTTTATCACGGGTTTCTAAAGATCTATGACTGATTGTTCACATAAGCTAAGGTTCGGTAAAGGCTTAATAACTTACACATATATTCCGGTAAAGTCTATGTGACATTACTACCAACCTAGTCTAATTAACCATGAATCCGGTAAAGGTAGTGATTAACTATTCTAGTGCTACTCCTATCATTCACTGTAACGTACCTCTGATAGTTTAACGTTAGACAGATTTTATAATTAGGTCTGCGGGTAAAGGCTTCGCCTAACTATCTTAACTAGTTATCATGCAAGTATGCTCAGAGTAATAATACTAAACAGGTCACGGATTAAGAATAAAGCTCAAAACATAGTATTCACAGCTCAAAGTCTAAACTGAATTCAGAAAGTTAGCTAGACATGCTGAATATATTCATCTCCGGGGACAACTCCGGATTGTTATAATTCTACTATTAATGATGAGTCGGAAGATGAGTTTGAAGATGATGAAGAAAGTACTAATGAAGAGCTTGAATTTTTGCTTGTTGATGATGATGATATATAGTTTGAAGTGCTTGATGATCATGGAGTTTAGCTTTGAAGTGTTTACATTAGTTGGATTTGATATCGTTGTAATTGATCATGAATTTGCTATCATTAGTTGTATCAGTGTGGATCATTGTATTAGTTGTTTAGCTTGTTGATCATGAATTTGCTATCATTGTATAAGTGTTTGAGATGTTAATATGGTGTTTGAGATCCTAGTATGGTGTTTGAGATCCTAGTATGGGCGTTTGATACATGTTTTGTGTAAGAATTTAGTGGTTTAGGGTGTTTTGACATGTTGTTTTGTTAGGGTTCAGGTGATAGACATTCTGTTTTTTTGCTAAGGGTTCAGGGGTTTCAAAAAGGAAAGGATTTAGGGGTTATGAAATGTTGTGAAGGGCTGAGATTCAATTTGGGGGTTATAAAGGGTTCAGATTATAATCTGTGAGATATCTAATTAACCAATAAGCTAAAGCCATGTCATACGAGATATCTAAGTCAGTGAAACCCTAACCAAACCAAACTTTTCTTTCATCTTTCATCCACAGCCCTGCCGGTGCGACAATTTGACGAACGAAGGAATCGTCGTCGCCATGCCTTCTAGCAAGACTCCGACTGCCAAGCCACAACCTAAGGCAAATCTGACGGTCAAGCCACCATCAAAGGTGAAGACAAATGCTCAAGCTAAGACGCACCGTCCGACGGCCAATATACAATTCCGACTAGGCGGAAAACCTAGCAAACAAAGAGAACTGATTGAGCTACTAAGAGAGGAGTCGGCTAGAAAGCGCTCGACCCAAATCTAGACGGTGGTTAAGCCAAGGAAATCGAGTAGAATCAAGAGGCAAACTCTGTACCCAAATACCGCAAACGACCATGTGGTAATTAGCGACCCTGAACAGACTCCGACAATTGAAGAAAGTATCTCGCTGGAACCGACCTCGTCTGAAAGACGCAATCCCACCCCCAAGGAAATGCCTTGTCCGAGGGACACAGTCTCAACCCTATTTCTAGCAGTCCAGCCTATTCAACGCAGTCCCGGCCCTACTCAAGCAGTCCCAGTCCCATTGCTGAAGGTAATTTTCATTTGGCTTTTGGCAGTGAATTATTAATTCATTATACTATTTTAAGGGGTTCACAGAGGTGACATTGATATTTCTATCATTATTGTAGATGATACAATCATAGGTGAGGCCTTATGGAATGATAGAGCACTGTTGTATGCTGTTTTAGGTCCTTTACACTGCTTATATTCTAACATATTCTAGTATAAGAATACGCTTTTGGTGTAGTTTTATATCTCAGGTTTAAAAGAAGAGTTAGAACTAAAGTGTAACAAGAAGGCTGAATCTCGGAACAAAAGACAACAAAGTAACAAAGAGCCAAAGACAACAAGCGCGCGAGAAATGTGGCGCGCGAGAATGGGTCGCACACAGGAGAGCAAAATGATGACGTCAGCAATCAGCGAAATATCCGAAGTAATGACGTCATCACGCGCAAAGAATATTTCAAAGTCGGTTTTTGGAAATCAAGATATTCCCAAAGCTGATTTTTAGAGATAAAGATGATTTCCTACAGATTTTCTTGCCTAAATATTCGTGGAAACCCTAGGAGGCAAGACTATAAATACAAAGCTTCATGGAAATCACAAGCAGGCGTACTTAGAGGATTTTAGAGAAAAGATCAGCTGTGCAGATAGAGAGCAGAGCGCGCTGCCGACGCGAGCAAGCAACGCATCATTCAGATTTGCTATTTACTTTAGTTGTTCAATATTTATTCTTGAGATGTATAGATTCAGTATGAGTAGCTAACTTACTGAATTCGATTTGGATTCAAATCTATGAATGACATGTTTTGAGGTTTTGTTCTTAATTGCATGATAAGTTTAGTATTATTATTCCGAGCTCAACTGCATGATAATTAGGTTAGACAATTAAGCGAAGCCTTGCACCGCAGACTTAGTTGTAAAATCTGTTATCTATAGTTAAACTATCAGAAGTACGTGAATGTGAATGATAGGAGTAACACTAGAATAGTCGATAGCTACCTTGACCGGATTCGTGGTTGACTAGACTAGAATTGAATAATAATATCATACGGACCTTGACCGGAATGTATGTGTAGGTTATTAAGCTGTGACAGGACCTTAACTGGCGTGAACTTTATATCATGTATCTTTAGTGACCAATGATAAACATGGAAATTCATAGTGAAGAATCTGAACCGAGCTCATCTCTGGCATATTTATTAACATCTTTTGTGACTGCCTTCTGATCGTGCGCCAGTACCACTTGTGCAACTGTTTTCTTTTCTTTTAACTTGTTTTACTCACCAACCCCCAATCGTTAGTTGTAGATAAAAGACGACTTCTCACCGTTCCCTGTGGATTCGACCCCTGACTTGCCAAGACTATACTAAGGAGAGAGGGACAAATTTGCAGCACTCAACGACGTGCTCGTCATGGAAGGATAATGATCGTTCTCAACCGATGCAAGTTAGGTCAAAGAAAGTTAGGACATTTGTTGGGAAGGTGCCAATAAGGAAGAAGAAGAAGGCCAGAACAATATCCCAGACTAAGATAATTCCTGAGCCGCAAATATCAGCAGCCTCCCAACCTCAATCCCGAACTGGCAAACAAGTGGCTACAAGGAATTTTGAACCGTAAAACTCCGCCAACTCCCAAACTCAGCCCCAACCATTAGTAAATGCTTAGTCACATTTATCAAAAGGCTCAGTTATTTCCCAAAACCAACCCCCACCAGGAATAGTCAGCCAAATTTGTCAGCCAATTTACCTCAGTCCCAAAATCAACCCCAGCCGACCTCAGACTAGCAACCACTCTCACATTCTGTTTCAGTCCCGACTTGCAGCTAGTTATCACCCTAGAACTCATTCCAATAATTGATCTGAAACACACTCCTGTCCTCATTCCCAAACACAGCCTCAACCTTAGTTAGGAGCAAATGCCCGCTCCCAATCCAGCCAGCCTCTAATTCCACCTCCACCATTGTCATTAGTGGACAATCCTGATCACATGGAACGTGACACCCCAAACAAAACCAAATATGGAAGAAGATGCTCAGATGGTGCAAGGATGCTGAGGATAAGAGCCAAATTAAAGTGGGACCAGGTAATTGTTTGACTCATTATCAATGTTTTGCTATATTTAAAATTTATTTTTCACAAAGTTGTTAATGATTAAATTTTGTCAAATGGAATTATGCTACCTAGCGGACGTGGAGTTGTGAGGCAGAAGTGCGAAGGAAGGCGTATCACACTCAAAAAATGAGCTGACAACATTCCTTACATTAACAAGCACCAGAAGCTTCTAGTGCATCAAATCGGAAGGTACGTGAGGGAATCTATCCCGATGAATGTTGCGAGCTTCAGTAAGTTGGGTGAAGGGGTTTGGAAGAATATCATTGATCACATAAGCATAAGTTTTTTTGCGTACACTTCATTTAATTATATTTGAAACTATATTTTGTAATTGATACTAATTGCATCTAATTCTTTGTGGTAAATGAGGAGGATAATTGGCTGAAGGAGTATGTATTACTCATGGCCTCGAAGCGCTTCCGCCAGTGGAAGTGTAACTGCCACACTTTTGCATGAAACACAAGGGAGAGCTAGCCTATGAGTTAAGGAAGCATCCGAAAGAGTGGAATTGGCTAAAAACATATTAGTTCCCCTGATTTTATGGTTAGACACTGAACTTTTGTATTATTGTTTTTAATTACCAGCAAATACTCGCTACCACACTAATACTATTTTTTAACGCTGAAATTCTCCATGAAGTTTATAGAAAAGATCCAAATGGATCCCTTTAGTTCATTTTATTTTATTTTTGTACATAAATTGAGCTCAATTGTGGAATTTGTTGATCATATTTTTTCTGAATTTATATTTGAAACTGTGGACTTTGTTGAGAAACTGTGATGCACTTGACTGTGGACTTAATTTATGTTTAGCATTTGTGATGAACTTGTAGTGGACTTCGTTTATGTTACGAAATTGTGATGCGCTTGTTATGAAACTGTGATGCACTTGACTGTGGACTTTGTTTATGTTGCAAAACTGTGATATGCTTGTTATGAAATTGTGACGCATTTATAGGCAATTCTTACGATCTTGATACTCAGCCGAGTCGTATTCTATTATGTTAAGTAAAGATATGTAACTGTGATGCATTTTTTATGCGTTTCTTACTATCTTCACACGTAGCCGAGTCATATTCTGTTATGTAATGTAAAGTGGTAATGGTATGCATAATCTGAGTGTGTAGCTTAGCCATATGCGGCCGTTGTAATTTTGGTTCTGGTTGTATTTTAAATTGGTGTCCGTTACTCTGTATTACAATTGGTCTGCTTAGGGAATTATTAACTTGATATTACATTTAAATGCAGAATTGGTTATGTTTGCACACTTGGTGTATGCTTAGAAGAATTTGTTGTTTAATTGTTGTAAATTTGTAATGGCACTTTCATGCACTATGTTTTCTTATGCAGGACAAGCTAATGGCCAAGTTGCAATGAATTGGCCGAGCAACAAGGGGTCGACATTGATCAGCTGGGGGAGCTACCTGAAGATGAACAATTAAACTTATAAAGGCAGCAAGAGTGAGAGAGCTGTGATGGGTGATGTTTTCGCAAGCCACCACTTTCTGGACATATCAGTCCTTACCAAAAGATCTTGAAAAGAACAAACGGCAGCTTGCTGAAACCATGGAAGCTCTCGAGAAAATTTTCATAGAATAAAAAGAGGGAGTGAAAAGGAAAATGAGGGAAAATGAAGAGGAAAATAAAAGGTGAATGAAAAATATAAAGGGTTTGTGTTTAAATTTAGGATTTAGAGTTAGCTTAAAGTGATTATTATTTAAACAAGCAATGCAAAAAATACAGAGTTTTTTATTCATAATCCAATAGTGGTTGATTATCATTGAATGGTTTGATATAATATGCAAAATGCTTGTATGGTTCATAAATTATCACTAACTAGTTCATGAACCATATTATAAAAATCATATTATTATTGTCATAATCTAGTATGATCCACCAATTTGCTAACTATGGTTCTAGAACCATCCAATACAAATACTTGAACTATATCGACGAGAAGATTCGAATAGGATCGTCAATTCTGATATGGACCATATCAATTAAGAATCGTAATTGCAATTAAAACTGTATAACCAACCAAAAACACTACGACGACTTCGTATTACGGATCTGAACCAGAATGTTGATTCTCATACGTAATTATTGCTTATGTTAAAACCATGTCGACGGGAAATTCAGAATAGGATAGAATCAAATTTTGATTTGAAACGCACGTAAGTTAGAGGATTTTAAGGAGATTTTATTGTTAAACATATTTTCAATATAATTATTTTGCGTCACTTTACAGATTTGCCCTTTTGTTCTATTTTGGTAGCAGTTGGATTGTGTATTTTAAATCGTCCGATTGAAATCAATCGAAGGTTATGATGATTTTATATTTTATATGAAAACTGCCACTTTATACCTGATCGCTTTCCTATGTATAAATTATAAAGTCATTATAGTCATTTATTAAAATAATAGATGGATATGATTTGTGACTGCAATTATGGACATAAAGTAAAATCAATTATAAATCTCTAATGAGAATCATATATTAGCTACGATTTGTAACTGCAATAATGATTGTGATTTGGTAACCTAAATAATTAATGGAAAATCATTGAAGATAATCTAAATATCAATAGTTAGGATCTAGAGAGAGACATATATTTTGTGAAACCGAAGAACATAATTTTAGATGTTGATTTGATTAATTTGACGGTTGAGATTAAAGTTGGTTTTTAATTATTGGGCGGTTGGATTTGCAAAAAATACAAGCGGTTATGGATTGACGGTTATCGTTATCAACCGTTGGATTAATAGAAATGAATGGTTGAGATTAAGTCTTTCGGTCCTGCTAAAAGATGGTTTTCCCTCTATTACCTATTCCTAAATATCAATTATCAAAAGTAAAACTTGACTTTATCTGAATATCAATCGTGTAACATAATATATTGGGCTTGATTAGTGGGATTGATGATCGTGAATCAACCCGAAATTGTGGGATTGATTCGATAACTGACTAGTAATATAGTGAAAACTATTTATCATTTATCAAATTATATGAACAATACCAAACTAAACAACTAAAACAATTAACTCGAAAATGCGTAAGTCAATTGATGCAAATGCAATAAAATGCATGAACACGTGTTTCACCTGCTTATGTGATTAGCTCTAGCTCATCTACGCATCATAACGGCTTAATCAATGATCATGTAAAATAAAATAATTTTAATACCAAATATCTAAGTATGGATATACAATACAAATATAATATAATAGCTCTTAAAATTCTGAATTTTTTTCTTCTGAAAATCATGTTACATAACATCATCACATGTTTATTTTGATTTAGGGTTTTTTAGCGAAAACCACCCGTCCAATACGTCAATTTGAACAAAACCACTCCAATTTTTTTAACTTAACCACCCACAAATATCAAAACTATGTAATATGACTTTTTTAACAGGTCAACAGGTAATTATGACCGTTAACTTCGGTTGATTTATAGTAAAAAATGGAGTTTTTTTGTATAAAACCACCATTTCAATACACAATTTAATCAAAACAATCCCTTCAATTTTTTTCACTTAACCAACCACAAATATGAAAATTATTTAATATGGCTTTTTCAATAGGTTTATAATAAAAAACATTAATAAAAATCATAATTGGTAATTTACGGACTAATTATCAAATTAATTCCATTGACTTTGGTTGACATATCAACAAAATTTATTTCATTGACTTCGGTTGACTTACCATATGTACGGCCTAATTATTAATTAATTTTGTTTACTCTAAAACCCAATTGATAACTTACGGTCTAATCAATGAATTAGAGTAATTAGTTTATAGATTTGGTAAGTCAACCGAAGTTAATGAAATTAATTTGATAATTAGTACATAAATTACCAATTATGATTTTTATTATAAATCAACCAATGAGCCGATTGTGGAAAATCAGGTGAAGTGCAGAGACAAAGTGTCCAGACCTAGAGAAAAACATGCTGAGAATGTGCGCGCCAGTCAGACAAAGAGGCCTATGGCGCGCCAACATAAGCCACCTGATAAAAGAAGCAGAGAGGTCGAGAACAGTACGACACATGGGACCAGCATAGGAATGCAGAGAAGGTGCGACTCAAGGACGTGCGAGAACTAACTTGGGCACAGTCTGGCGCATCTGAGGGGCCTAATTAGCGAGACTTCACATTTTCTGTTTCTCTTCCATCCGATCATATTAATTATGCTTATGCTACTGATACTAACTCACTTGAAATTTTGCCTCGTAGAAAAAATGAAGATATGAAATTAGGCAAAAGTTGAAGTGTGGGGGAGGAGGTCCGAGCGCCGTAGGATGCGCTACTTGCGTCGAGCTAACAACGTTAAACAAAGCACTCGTCGGGAGGTACCCCGACAACCATAACTTAGTTTTTATTTTTGTGTTTATTTTTGTGTGTGTTTTAGTTTTAGTTTTAGTTTTAGTTTTAGTTTTAGTTTTAGTTTTAGTTTTAGTTTTAGTTTTAGTTTTAGTTTTAGTTTCAGTTTCAGTTTCAGTTTCAGTTTCAGTTTCAGTTTCAGTTTCAGTTTCAGTTTCAGTTTTAGTTTTAGGTTTAGTTTTTGTTTTTGGCCCACGTAGTTTTGGCCATGCATGCATATGGGCTTTTGTGTACTATAAATATGTGGTATGGGGTAAATTTTGTGTCACTTTTCATTTTCACCTTATCTCTCTAAACACAAAAACCCATAGCCTCCACCACTACCGCCGATCGCCGCCACGCTGCCGCCGTTGTTCAACCTTGAATTTCATGATTATCTGCCAGCACATAGATCTCAGTGAAGGTATTCTACTATTCAAAATTCAGTTCTTTGGACAAGTTTTGGTGTGTCAATTGTTCAGTAGACTTTTTAGATCCAGATCTGCGTAGTGCTCGCGCGTGACAGGGCACGCGCACCAGTTTCAGATATTTCCGTGTTTTTTTTCTTACGGCCTGTTATGTCGATCTGCAGAGACCAGTCCGAGAAGTTGGATTTTGAAATCAAGTATGGTATGTATAGTAGGTGCGAAGTGTTGCCTACAGTCTATATAGACGAAGGGTTCCTCCGTGAGATGGGGCTGTATGAGGAGGTGCACGCCGCTTTCACGGCCACCGGGTGGGGTGCTTTCATGAAACTCTACTTGGATACGGACGTAGAAGACGTGTACGAGTTCCTTGCGTCGTACGAGGGACTCGCAGACAGGATCCGGTACCGCCATAGGGGCGTGTACTATGAGGCCATGCCATCCCAGTTTGGCACAGTCATTATTCGAGCGGATGCTCGGAGCGTCGGTTGATGAGGACACGGACCAGGAGGCATGGGATGACTGGACCGATGGCAGCAAGGCCTACATGGGTGGACGAAGCCTAGGGACGGAGCTGCTTGATCTGTATAGTTATGAGTATTCGTGGAGGTTGGTACTTCACGGTCAAAGGTTAGAGAGCAAGCTTAGTCACGTAGATGCCGAAGGCGAAACCCTAATGGCGTGACAAGATGGGAAATCAGACCGTCTTCGCTGAAGTTAGTCGCTCAGGAAGGGGCGCACGGGTGCAAATGCGCGGCCTGACTTGCGCCGACTAGTCAGAAGCGAGAGCGGGGCGTGGTTCCTTAGCTGCTACCCGAAGGCCACGATTGGAAATCGTTCTAGGGAAGAATATTATCCGGACCAAAAAGTATTCAGTTCAAAGTTAAAGCTCAAAAGGCCGAAACAATGGAAAGAAGAAATCGTGCAACAAAGTGTGTATCAAACTGTGCCGAGAACAAAAAGTGAAGCGTCAAAGACGTATAAGCTCAGAAACCCTAAAACGCGAATCAATCACGTATCAGAGAAAGCAAATACGAATATCCATGCAATCGCAAATCAAGAAGAGTTCAGTGACTGGTGCTTAAACAGGACTATCTCCCAATCATCTGAACTGGTATGCATTCCACAAGAGAGGTAACACGAGGTTTGAATTAATGACTTAAATCAGTTTTGTGTTGTATAGTCATAGTGCGGGTGGCGCAGACGTGTGGCGCAGTAAGTCCAACATTCACGCGTACAGTACACAGGAGGTAAGGAAGCCAGATTGTTCAGGGACGAACAAGAGTAAGTGTGGGGGATTTGATAGAGCACTTTTGTATGCTGTTTTAAGTCCTTTACACTGCCTGTAATTCTAACATATTAAGTATAAGATTACGCTTTTGGTTTAGTTTTGTATCTCAGGTTGATTGGAAGAGTTAGAACAAAAGTACAACAAGAAGGCTGAATCTCGGAACAAAAGACAGCAAAAGTGACAAAGAGCAAAAGACCAACTAGCGCGTGAGCAGTATGGCGCGCGAGTGTGGGTCGAGCATAGCTTGGCAAAATGATGACGTCAGCAAATAGCGAAATATCCGGAGCGATGACGTCATCACGCACAAAGAATATTTCTAAGTTCGGTTTTTGGAGATCAAG
The DNA here is from genome assembly GCA_006409495.1 of Sedum album. Classification (NCBI taxonomy): domain Eukaryota; kingdom Viridiplantae; phylum Streptophyta; class Magnoliopsida; order Saxifragales; family Crassulaceae; genus Sedum; species Sedum album. The sequence goes on along the minus strand of QZGG01001415.1, from coordinate 8,987 downwards.
ATATTCCCAAAGCTGATTTTTTGAGATAAAGATGATTTCCTACATATTTTCTTGCCTAATAATTTGTGGAAACCCTATGATGCAAGACTATAAATACAAAGTTTCATGGAAATCACAGGTATGCGCGCAGAGGGGAATAAACGGCTCGGAGCAAAATTCAGATCTAGCCGTGCGCGCAAGCTGCCGACGCGAGCCAGACGACGTGTCACTTAGATTTGCTTTGTTATCATAGTTGTTCAATATTTATTCTTGAGATGTATACATTCAGTATGAGTAGCTAACTTACTGAATTCGGTTTGGATTCAGATCTATGAATGACATGTTTTGAGGTTTTGTTCTTAATAGCATGATAAGTTTAGTTGATAGCTACCTTTCGTTTTGCTCTGCTATGCGCGACCCATACTCGCGCACCACACTGCTCGCGCGCTCGTTGGTCTTTGGCTCTTTGTTACTTCATTGTCTTTTTTTCCGAGATTCAGCCTTCTTGTTGCACTTTTGTTCTAACTCTTCTAATCAACCTGAGATACAAAACTACACCAAAAGCGTAATCTTATACTAAATATGTTAGAATTATAAGCAATGCAAAGGACCTAAAACAGGATACAAACATGCTCTATCAAGCAGACATCTCCTTCATGGTGCGTTGCGCCACTAGTTGCGCAGGTACGCGCGCGATAGGTTGTGGCACGCGTACATCCATGTTATTGGGTAGCTGGTTGTTGTTCCTTGGTATTTCAGCATCCATTCTGAACTCTAGGTCTCTACGTACTTCTCTTCTGATTGCCTCGAGCTCTGCTGGGGTTAGGCGGGCAAAGACATTATCGGCGTTGCGCACTGGCGCATTTGGAGTATCTATTCTTCGGCCGATTACACTATTTTTGCCACTTGCTTCCATACAAAGAAAACTTCTCTAGCGCGTTCCCTGGCAACGACACCAAAATTTGACGAGCACGTCGTTGAGTGCTGCAAATTTATCCCGACTCTCCTCCTTAGTATAGTATTCGCAAGCTGGGGTCGAATCCACAGGGAACGGTGAGAAGTCGTCTTTTGATCTACAATCCAAATTGGGGTTTGTGAGTTAACAAGAAAAAGAAAGAAACTATCGCGCAATTAATACTGGCGCGCGGCAGAAAGCAGTTGTAAAGAAGTTAATAAAAACACAGAGATGAGCTCGGTTCGGATTCTTAACTATGAATTTCTGTGTTTATCATCGGTCACTAAACATACATGATATAATGTCCACGTAAGTTAAGGTCCGGTCAAGGCTTAATAAACTACACATACATTCCGGTCAAAGTCCATATGATATTATTACTCAGTCTAGTCTAATTAACCACGAGTCCGGTTAAGGTAGTGATCAACTATTCCAGTGTTACTCCTATCATTCACAGTCACGTACTTCTGATAGTTTAACTATGGATAATAGATCTACAACTAAGTCTGCGGTGCAAGGCTACGCTTAATTGTCTAACCTAATTATCATGCAATTGAGCTTGGAATAATAATACTAAACTTATCATGCAATTAAGAACAAAACCTCAAAACATGTCATTCTTAGATTTTAATCCAAACCGAATTCAGTAAGTTGAAAAGACCTCGATCATCAAGAGCCCCTACATTACCGAGGTATCGAAAGTCATCTTAAATGACTTTCGTATTATGGAGGATCTTTTGTGTACAGCCCTTGCCAAGGAAACAACTAACCGAGTAAATACGGGCAGCGGAGAACCTTTCGGGGAAACCGGGGAAACAAGACTACCGAGGCAACTGAGGGACCAACCCAAAGTGACCGTGCTGAGATTACCGAGTCCTAGACATGCCTTAGCAAGCTGTCAAGGAAGCATAACACGGACAGAGTTGAAGGTCATCATGGATACCTTTGCCAAAGACACCAAGCTAATCTACCGAGGCCTTATCGAGGAATGCATAACGAGCAGCGCACTAGCTGCCATCAAGGACACACTCGAGGACTTAGAGAGAACACTAGCTACTGTGGAGAACATCCCCAAGCTGGAATATCACCAAGGTACAACAAGGCAACTTATCCGAAGAGAAGTGGCTCTACCGAGGAACATCGATAAATGCTGCCATGGATGCCATCTTTGAGAGCTTCATGGACTGTCCGAGTGCATCAACAAAAGGCTCCTGATCAGCAAAGGAAGCCCAGCAGTCAGCATGTCCAAGTTGCCAAGTAACGCCCTCAATGAGCTAGCAAAGAGCAGCCCACATGTCCAACCATCAAAGGACAATCCCGGGCAGCATTGTACTTCATGAAAGGCCAACCTTGACATGTCACAAGGAGCGCCACCAGCAACTTTCCACCCCTGCTCACACTCATATATGCTTCATTCCTAGCCCCTAAGCAATCTCCTTAGGATAGAAAGCTTCAAGGCTAAGCAATCCTTGTAAGCATGCTTAGTCACCTCCTTTTGTAGTAGTATAAATAGAGCCCTTAGGACCTTTGTAAATCATGCCAACTTTTATAAGAAATCAGTCTTTTAGACTTAAGACCAAGAGTCTTTTATCCATGGGCGATTGAGGCTTCGGGCAGCCAAGCTCTCTTGTTACGAGGAGGCCTTGGAAGCATTAACCTTGTCATCGTAACACCTTTTCAAGGCCGTTTGGCCCTTCTATCCAACCACAATCCACAACCCATGAAATCACTTCATTCCCTAACCACTTCCGCGCGTTGAACCACCTGAGGTTCCTAACATAAGCTAGCTAGACATACTGAATGTATACATCTCAAAAGTTAATATTAAACAACTAAAGTAACAAAGCAAATCTGAGTGACGCGTCGTCTTACGCGCGTCGGCAGCTTGCGCGCACAGCTCTCGCAGCTAGGTCTGAATTCCGCTCTGAGCTTCTTCTCTCTATTCGAGCATATTTGTGACCTCCTTGTAGCTTTGTATTTATACTCTTGCCTCCTAGGGTTTCCTCGAATAATTAGGCAAGAAAATTTGTTGGAAATCATCTTTATCTCTAAAAATCAGCTTTAGGAATATCTTGATCTCCAAAAACCGAACTTAGAAATATTCTTTGCGCGTGATGATGTCATCGCTCTGGATATTTTGCTGATTGCTGACGTCATCATTTTGCTCTGTTCTGCGCAACCCATACTCGCGCGCCACACTGCTCGCGCGCTTGTTGGTCTTCTGGCTCTTGTCACTTTGCTGTCTTTTGTTTCGAGATTCGGCCTTCTTGTTGCACTTTTGTTCTAACTCTTCAAACAACCTGAGATACAAAACTACACCAAAAGCGTAATCTTATACTAAATATGTTAGAATCTAAGCAGTGTAAAGGACCTAAAACAGCATACAAAAGTGCTCTATCAAGTCCCGTGCTGCTAGATGGGAGTTGGAGATTCTGCATCGATTACAGGGCACTCAACAAGCAAATAATCCCGGACAAGTTCCCAATTCCTGTGATCGGCAAGCTATTAGATGAGCTCTATGGGGCAACTATTTTTTCGAAGATTGATCTGAAGTTAGACTACCATTAGATCCGAATGACTGAAGGCGATGAGCCAAAGAAAGCCTTTCACACTCATGGAGGGAGTATGAGTAATTTCTTGTTATGCCTTTCACCTGATGAACGCATCCGCAACCTTTCAGACCCTCATGAATCAAGTATTCAAACCATGGTTGCGTCAGTTCGTGCTCGTTTTCTTTGACAATATCTTGATATATAGTCGAAGCCTTGAGGAACATGCGGAACACCTCATACTTATCTTGGTCGAGCTACGAAGGCACCAGCTAGTAGCAAACTCAAAGAAGAGCGCTTTCAAAAGGCAGAGTATCGAGTACTTAGGATATGTGGTGTCCGAACATGGTGTATCGACAAAGTAGTTGAAGATGCAAGCCATGCAAGATTGAGCCGAGCCAAGGAACATCAAGGAACTTTGCGGTTTCCTAGGATTGACGGGCAATTACCGCAAGTTCATCAAGAACTATGGAAAGATAGCGTGGGACCTTACAGAGCAACTCAAGAAGGATGCATTCGCTTGGAATGAGCAAGAAAGTCAAGCATTCAAGGCCCTGAAGAAACCAATGATGGAGGTACCAGTCTTGGCACTGCCCAACTTCAAAGAGCCATTCATTAACTTCAAAGAGCCATTCATTATAGAAACCGACGCATCCGAAAATGGCTTAGGGGCAGTTCTGATGCAGAACAAGCGCCCAATGGCTTATTTCAGCCAAGTACTATCGGTAAGAGCCATGCAGAAGTCGGTATACGAAAGGGAGCTTATGGCCATCGCATTAGCTATAACCAAATGTCGACCTTATTTGATTGGCAGGCACTTCATTGTCCGCACAGATCAGAAGGCCTTGAAGTTCTTACTGGAGTAAAAGTTGGTGGCCGAGGAGCACCAAAGGTGGCTCACTAAGCTGCTTGGCTATGATTTCGAGATTCAGTACAAGTCAGGCAAGGAGAACCAAGCTGCTGATGCCTTACCAAGGAATGTTGCCAGCTTAGATCGCATCGAGACAGCGGACGCCACTTGGGCCGCAATCTGAATATCGCAAATTCTGGATTGGGACACTCTGAATGTAGAAAATCGAAGTCCAGAGTTGCAAGAGTTTTGTGAAACCGCTGAGAAAGGCGACGAGAGGTTCACGTTGTCCGATTCATGCCTCTTTTATAACGGCCACTTTGTCCTCCCTCGCAATTCTGCGCATATACCCATTCTGCTCAAAGAATTCCATGCTAGCACATCAGGGGGCATTTAGGAGTTTTCAAGTTTTATATGAGGATGAGTTCCATTGGGAAGGCCTCAAGAAGAGTGTTCAAGACTTTGTTGCTGCCCACAGGCCTCTTGCAACCGCTAGCCTTGCCCGAAAAAGTTTGGTCCGACATGTCAATGGACTTCATAGAGGGGCTGCCTAAGGTGAATGGCTATTCAGTGATATTGGTTGTCGTGGACCACCTTACTAAGTACGCACATTTTATTCCCATTAGTCATCCTTATACGGTAAAGTCTGTTGCCAACATTTTCATCAAGGAAATAATCCGCTTATATGGAATTCGGTGACCGGTGCTTAAACAGGACTATCTCCAAATCATCCGAATTGATATGCATTCCACAAGAGAGGTAACACAAGGTTTGAATCAATATCATAAATCAGTTGTGTGTTGTATAATCACAGTTGCGCAGGTTGTGAGGGTGGCGCAGACATCTGGCGCAGTAAGTCCAACATTCACGCGTGCATTACACAAAAGGTAAGGAAGCCGACTTGTTCAGGGACGAACAAGAGTAAGTGTGGGGGATTTGATAGAGTGTAGTTGTACGCTACTTTAAGTCCTTTACATTGCCAATATTCTAACATATTCAGTATAAGATTACGCTTTTGGTGTAGTTTTGTATCTCAGGTCTAAAAGATGAGTTAGAACGAAAACGCAACAAGAAGGCTGATTTCCAGAACAAAAGATAGCAACGTGACAACAAGGACAGAAGACCACTAGCGCGCGAGCACTATGGCGCGCGAGTGTGGGTCGCGCAGAAGACAGCAAAACGGTGACGTCAGCAGAAAGCAAGATATTCGGAACGATGACGTCATCACGCGCTAAAGATATTTCTAAGTTCGGTTTTTGGAGATTTAATATTTCCTAAGCTGATTCTTAGAGATATAGATGATTTCCTACAGATATCCTTGCCTAATTATTCGTGGAAACCCTAGGAGGCAAGGCTATAAATATAAAGCTTCATGGAAGTCACACATACGCATACTTAGAGAGCTGAACACGCCACAGACGGCTCAGAGCAGAACTCCGACGCGCGCAAGCTGTCACGCGAGCCTTACGACGCACCATACAGATTTGTCCTGTTATTTTAGTTGTTATTTAATTATTCTTGAGATGAATTCATTCAGCATGAGTAGCTAAACTCACTGAACTCGGTTTGGATTTTGATCTATGAATAATATGTTTTAAGGTCTTGTTCTTAATTTGCATGATTAAGTTTAGTATTATAATTCCGAACTCAATTGCATGATAATTAGGTTAGACAATTAAGCGAAGCCTTGCACCGCAGACTTAGTTGTAGAATCTATTATCTATAGTTAAACTATCAGAGGTACGTGACTGTGAATGATAGGAGTAACACTAGAATAGGCAATAGCTACCTTGACCGGATTCGTCGTTGACTAAACTAGGTTGAGTAATAATATCATACAGACTTTGACTGGAATGTATGTGTAGGTTATTAAGCTGTGACAGGACCTTAATCTACGTGGACAATTATATCATATACCATTAGTGACCGAGGATAAACATAGAATTCATAGTGAAGAATCTAAACCGGGCTCATCTCTTGCATCTTTATTTACATCTTTTATACTTGCTTTCTGTGTGTGCGCCAGTTGTACTTGCGCAGCAGTTTTTCTTTCTTTTAATTGTTCTCACGCACAACCCCAATTCTTTAGTTGTAGTTGAAAAGAGACTTCCACCGTTCCCTGTGGATTCGACCCCAGCTTGCCGATACTATACTAGTAAGGAGAGTCGGGATAAATTTGCAGCACTCAACGACGTGCTCGTCACCATTTCCGATTTAGCCAAGTTGATTTTTTGAACCGACAGAGATTCATAAAGCTCTAAGACGCTCTTGATGGCTCGAAATCCATCTAGACCAGCCCTTAGAAATATAAGTATGTCATCAGCAAAAAGGAGGTGTGTTATAGCTGACGCATTTTTCCTGATTCTAATTCCCCTGACCGTCCCTTGTCTTGCTAGTGCATTTAGAGTCGCAGAGATCCATTCCGAGGCCACAATGAACAAGTAAGGAGAGACAAGATCACCTTGTCGGATGCCTCTTGAGGGGGTAAAGAAATCTGAGTGACTACTATTTCCCTTTACTCTATAATGGACAGAGCGGACACATTGGAGCACTTTGTGAATCCATGAACCCAAGAGATATCATCATATTTTCTAGGAAGGCCCATGCAAGGCAATCAAAAGCCTTGCTCATGTTACCTTCAAAGATATGTATCCATCCCCACCTCCGTGTTAGTTCTAATAAAATGGCCAATTTCGTACGCAACCAAAACATTGTTAGTTATCAAGCGGCCATTTACAAAGGCACTCTGGTTCAACGAGATGATGTTAGGTAGGATTAGCTTTAGTCTGTTAGCAAGAACTTTCGTTATCACCTTCATGCCCACATTGCATAAACTAATGGATCTGAATTCTTCCATTCTTATCGGGTCCTTACACTTTGGTATCAATACTATTTCTGTGGCATTTAGACAGTAATTCAGGTGACTGTCATTTAAGAAATTGAGGGCTTCATTACACACCTGATGTCCTACTATATCCCAATACTCTTGAAAAAAGAGGGCTGGGAATCCATCAATTCCCGGAGCCTTGCCAGCCCCCATTTGAAAGAGAGCTACTCTGACCTCCTTTGATGTCGCTGATGCATTTAAGGTTGCGTTCATTTCTTGTGAAACTTTCTTATCTACAAATTGCAGAGAATGATTCCAATTTATATTTTCGGGCTCGAGATTAAACTGAAAGATTTTGATGAAGTAGTTTTTTGCAATGTCAACTATGCCCTTTGGATTAGTGACTCGAGATCCTCTAGAATCTGTCAGCCTTTCAATGGCATTCACCTTTCTTCCCTGAGAAGCTTTGGCATGAAAAAAACAAGTGTTTTGATCACCCTCTCTGAGCCAATCAACTCTGGATCTCTGACACCATAGGAGTTCTTCTCGCGTCATCCATTCTTCCAATTGGTTTGATAGTTCTTTTTCTTTTTCCGCAACTTCCGTTGTCCGAGGTGAATTTTGCAGCTGCTCCAACTGATTCTTTATCCATCTCAAGTTGTGTTGTACATTACCAAAAATATTTGAATTCCATCGTTGAAGCTCCTCCGCACAGGCCTGTAATATATCGGACAAATTATGATTATCAATCGAGTTCATCATTGATTTATGCCAATAATTAGACAATTCAGTATGAAAATCAGCATGTCGAAGTCACATCCTCTCAAATTTAAATCTTCTGCAATTCATCACTCACTTTTGGCTAGGCTGAGTCAAGGATATCTGCAGAGGGCAGTGATCTGACTTGTAGGATGTGAAATGGTGTACTGAGAATTCAGGGAATAAATGGCTCCAGTCCGCATTTGCTAAGGCTCTGTCCAAGCGAGCTTTCGCCTCAAAAGGATGGGTGCGTTTATTAGAGAATGTGAATGGGTTTCCAAAGAATCCTAGATCAATTAAGCCGCATATATCTGGATGTACCCGATCGAGAGGTACAATATATTTAATTATTATATTTATTAATAATTTATGTGTTTCATTTATCTATTTAACTGGTTTATACAATATTTTTATATAGGCAATTGGGTGAGTATAAAACATATGTAAGGAACACATGATTTCTCGAAGGATGTATTACTGAGCAACATATTATACAAGAGTGTGTAACTTATGTCGAAATGTACATAGAAAATAATACCCATGAAGAATCCAGTTTGGAAGGAAGTTGCATCAATGTATCGGGTTATATTCCTAATTTAAAGCTCAGAAAAAGTCAACTCAGATCTGCTCATTGGTGTGTTAAAGAGAATTGTAATGAAGCAAAGTATTATGTGGATCATCACAAGAATGAATTTGAAGAGCAATATCCATACTTTGGTGACAAAGCTCGAATCAAACATTTTAGTCCATATTTGAAACATTGGGTATGTATTCTAACCTTCATTTCATTTGATTTGTAAACATAGAAGTAATTAATGAAAATTGTTTTTGAGATGACCCTTTGACGGCACGTCGTTGAGTGCTGCAAATTTATCCCTCTCCTCCTTAGTATAGTCTAGGCAAGTAGGGGTCGAATCCACAGGGAACGGTGAGAAGTCGTCTTTTATCTACAACTAAAGATTGAGGGTTGTGAATGTAAGTAAACAAATAAGAAAAGAGTGTGCAAGTACTACTGGCGCGCATAATGCAAATACGAGAGTTAGACAATAAACCAGAGATGAGCTCAGC
>QZGG01001414.1:0-66100 GCA_006409495.1 Sedum album | reverse complement strand
AACCTGGACTAGCAGGTAACCTGTGTAACATAAATGCTTATGTCAAATTACTTTGGTCATGATGATTTGTTTGTCAACTCATCATATGTTTTTAGGGTATGATTCTGGTGAAAAGAAACGAATTCCTGCATGGTGTGATAGAGTTATATATCGTGATAGTCGCACAGCTACGACTTCTGAATGCAGCTTAGAGTGTCCAGTCGTATCTGCAGTAGCGCAGTAAGCATCCATCTCTTTTTATTGTCTTTATCCAACTGAGTTAACGTAGTTTGGCCTCCATGACTATTTCAATTTCTGTAATTTGCGTAGCATTTCTACCTTTTCATATCTTTCCACTTTCTAGCTTTTTTTCCATATTGTTTTCTCTAGAGGTATAAAGATACAAACTTTTGCTTGTTAGCATTTAGCAATGGGGCACCAGCCATAGCCACGAATATGTCTTCCCACTTCTGTGGTTAAAGAATAGCAGATATTGTATCCACTATGGAACTAAAATTCTGTAGACTTCAGGGGGCATGGTTATTATTTATAAGTTAAATATTTATTTTCTTCAGGTATGAGGCTTGCATGGATGTGACTGATAGTGATCATAAACCCGTCCGGTGCATATTTAGTGTTGAAATTGCTCGAGTTGATGAGTCCATAAGGAGGCAAGAGTTCAGAGAATTAATTACATCCAATAAGAAAATCAGTAGTGTATTTGAAGAGTTGTGCCGGATTCCAGACACAATAGTTAGTACAAATAACATTATATTGCAAAATCAGGACACGTCCATTTTGCGTATCACTAATAAAAGCAAGAGACATAATGCTTTCTTCGAAATAGTTTGTGAAGGTCAGTCTGTAGTTAGCGATGATGGGCAAGCACTTGAGCACTTTCCTAGGGGGTCGTTCGGCTTTCCAAGATGGCTTGAGGTACTCCATTTTACTTTTATATTTGAGCAACAGGAATACATGAACCTAAATATGTTGCAACTGTTTAGATTATCTAAGGTGTTTCACTGTTGCTTTTCTTTTCATGAATTACAACATTGTTAGGCTGTGTTTGGTGTGAGGAAAATGGTACGAAGAGTTGTAAAATTGAGAATAGAAGGAATTTTTTCCTCTGAATTCGTTTCTGTTCTTAATATAGTATTTTTTGGCCATCATATCAGGTTGTACCAGCTTCTGGAATAATCAAACCAGACGAAATCTTTGAAGTTGCAGTGCACCACCAAGACTATCAAACTGTGGAAGAATTTGTTGATGGGGTTCCCAAAAATTGGTGGTGTGAAGATGCCAGAGATAAAGAAGTAATCCTAGCTGTCAGAGTTCATGACAGCTGCATGAGGGAGACAAGAACTCATCGGATTCGCCTTCGTCACTGTTTGGCCTCTAACAGTGCCCGGAATTCGAATCCTGATACTGTCAACAAAGTACAAAGCAACCTTCTCCATCGATCTGATATCCAAAGGCTCAGTAGCAGTTCGTATGACGTTGTTAATAAGCTGAAGAACTTGAACAGTCCTTGACACAATTCCTGAAGATTCGAAATAGCATATATACTCGATTCTTTTAACCTCAGCTCAAAAGTAGAACTTTTCCAGACTGAGAACAATGTAGAAAAACTTGTTCGGTATTGATTTGTTCATAGTGAAGTTTTCAGTATGTCTAGATGCCAAATTATTCCAAGTCCAATTTTTTAGCAAAAGGATCTCGGTTTGTGCCCGTGTCTGTAGACTGACTGTATTTTTACAGATTTTCTGATAAATAAATTCAATTTTGTATTATATTGTAAAACTATAATATGTTGTCAGTGTTGCTCTAATTTTCAGTTGTGAGATTGAGAGGAAAGTTCAAATACAATCCACATGGAAAACTAAAAGAAAGTACAAACGAACTTGCATAAAGAGTAGCGGTCTAACTATCAGTCATCCGTTCTTTGTTTATAGAGATGGATGGTTCAAACCCTCTCAGAATAATTATTTTTAGAAAAAGATACGAACTTGTCAACCCCAATCGTCCAGGCACCAATGGATCAAGAGCATTATTAACCAGGGCAAAAACGACGGCAGAGGATTTCCGATCCAGAAAATGCGAAGCGCCCCTCAAAGCACCACCGAATCTGAAAGTTTTGTGGTGCGTGATTGACCTAAACTCCTTTTTAGAAGACGGAAGATTTGGTAGCTGAACAGGCAACATTATTTTATGAAAAACAGAGTTTTTATTATCAAGAAGCGGTCCATTACTTACAAAGGTGGGTAATTTAAATACCTTTTAGACGTCAGAGGTCAATGATTTAAGCCTCTCGACATAAGAATAATTTTTTTATAGTCCACTAAATTGAATATTTAAAGCATTGAAGTAATATAACTTTATTCAGTGTATACGTATACTAGGGAACCTTTTGTTATATATGATTCACATAAATAAGCTTTACTACTTATTTCAAATATCTTCCAATAAGCTCGTATTGAAGTTCATGACTGACAATCAAGTAGGACGTCTTCGTCCACCGGAGCCATTTTCCCTTTGACAATTAAAGTAAACGGCCGCAACTGGCAAACCGAGATTATAAAGTTCAGCAAAATCTCTTGTGTTGAAATTCTGACGCCACCCAGGAGCATACACAGTTTGTCGCCCCAGCTGCTTGAACAATACAAATACAAACCTGTGTATTCCAGCAGTTGGCCTTGGACTTTCGTAACATACGATTTCCTGACCTGTATCGCAAAAAAAAATATATGAAAAAAATTATGCTGCAAATTCTTTTTAACACTTTTATAGATGTGCTGTAACGGAACTCACCGAAACTGGCCGCCGTGGTAGCTGGAATATCTGTAACCAGCCTGAAATACATTACAAAAAATATTCTTAAACCGATCGAAAGAATAGATAACGGAAACATACAACCAAGCCTGAGAAATGAAAAAAGCTACTCCTTAAAGAAATGTTTTTTGTTTATAAAAATTATTTTAGTATTATTTCTGGGAATATTGTACAAAATGAAATCACTTCCAAGTAGAGATTTAGAGTGCAATTTCTTTTTATGAGGACGTATAGGATTAAAACTGTTGGAGAAATATGGTTATTGATATGTACCGGCCGGCAACGCAACTGCATGCAGGAGGTTACATGTAAAAACATACAACTAAAATGCATGGATGAAATAGTTATCTCTTGTAGTGAGAGTACGAAAAAACAGTTGATTAAAGATAAATATCAAGGATTATAATATGAGATTTTATAGAGGGAGCTCACCAGTGGAGGTATTCCCTCAAGTTTGGGTCACTAGGGCTGGGAGCATCAGGATCAACCATGACCTACACCAAAAGATCCAACCAATGTCATAAGAGTCAACCATAAAGAGAGACCTTAACCCTTAAAACCGAGACACTATATTTTCAGTATTTATAAAAAAGATACAAAAGAGGAGTGGCATTCCAAAACTTAACGTTTCAAGTCGCCTATCGAGATCAGTGATGCTTACCAGAGTGTAGAAGTTTCTAAAGTCATCGCCTCCAACATCAACTCTAGGTTGGTTAACTACCATTGAAGGCTTAAGCTCACAACCATTGCTGACCTCCCTAGCATTATACATAACTCTAACAGAAATCGACCTAGTAAATGGTTCTAAGACATCCCCAATAACTCTCCCAACAACTAGCGGGTCTCTATCTCGTGGCATGTTTTCTTTCCTCCCAAGTGTTTATGTGGATATTTTTGATTGACGCAACTTTCAATCGAGCCTCTATGATCTCAAGAATTGCTCATATTTTTTTGTTGGCTGAAGCCCTAAATAGTATGTATTTATACTATTCTACAATCGATCAACTTCAAGTTGCTAACTAATTATTTACAGCTTTGTCCCAAAGTGAATGCCAGTGAGCAGCTGTTTTGAATAAGAACATTCTTTCACCTTCACAGATTCCTTTTGCATAGCTTTTGTGTCTCTTCAATATGCGTGAATGACCATAATTTGTATATTTCAGAAATGCTGTATGCCCCAGATATCCTGTCGATTCTACTGTTGTTAACTTGTTATATATACAACATATTGTAATTTGTAAATCAGCCATTCTATACGTTTTAGTGAGTAAAGTGAATTAAGGTGTCATACACGGGTAACTTATCTGTAAACTGATCATATTTGTTGTAGAATGATTGTTAGTAAAACAAAAATAATTAACACTTTGACCCTTAACACTAATTAATCTAATTAAACTTCCCTTAAATACCACCAAAAAGTTATTAGATTCCTTAGAGTGCCCATATAACCTCGTAATACCTAGGACATAGACGTCGAATAAGTACGAATGTCGCAAAATGACTGATGTAACTCAGTATAATTCGTTACATGATAACAGATAAGAATGAAAAGTTATTCGTCAGTCATGCATAATTTTATAATTTTCTTTCCGTGTTTTTAAGTTTGGGTTGTTCACATTCATCTACCCGGCACAATGGTGTTGTCGATCAACATATGAACCACGTGGCTTTTTGGTGTTGTGCCTGTGTTTATGTGCTATATATCTCAAGGTCAAACATGAAAGCTTTTTCATGCTTCAAGTACAAATTAAAGCTGAAATATTGCTGTTATTAAAAATAAAAAAAAACAGAAGTATTTCTGTGAAAGCAGGAAATGTTGGAACAATAGAATATGATGTATCATGCGTGTATTGCGTATCGCCCAGAGTCAAATGAAAATTTTCAGCTGGTTTGGTTTCAAACATCATGTGTATGAATTCAAAAACCCTAAACTATAAAACATAAAATCTAAAAAAGATGCCGGCCTATAGCATCTTGTTATAGTCAGTTTGAACTGTACTAGTGTAGTTGAACTGAATCCATTTAGGGTTTATGGAGCTTGAAAGTATGATCAAAGCCGCCGTTGGTAGAGAGATAATGTTAAAGGATATAAAGAATGAGAGAGAAGACATTTTTCTATTTAATTAAAAGAAAGAAATAATTTCTTAAAGATAATTTCTCTCAAGTGACTCGGCTAAGAAAAGATTGAATCACTGTGCGGCATCCTCTTTTAATTTATGCAGTTTGGGTCAACCTATTATTGCTCATAGTTCTTGAAGAGCCAACCACATTATCCTAAATAGAACATCCATTGAATAATACTACTCGTGTTAAGGTAAATCTCTAATAGATAATCAGATGACACAAGGTGGTTATCGATTTAAATTAAAGCAACAAAGAACATAGGATGAAGATATCAGCACTAACTGAATTAAAGAAAGTAACTAGTGTGACCACTTTTCGTGAAAAGAAAGGATATATAGAAAAGCTGACAGTACAAGGCTGATACGATGATTGTAGTGAGCAGCAGGGCATCTTTATAAAGGGTCAGAAAATATATGCCGTTTGCAATTTTTTTCCCCATGAGTGCTAACTCTTGTATATTTTGGAATGTATGCATGAGATAACAAATACTATATTTATTCATCAATTTGAAGGAAACTTTCAAATTAAGCACTTTTAAATTAAAAGGATTTTTTCTTGTTTTGCCAGACAATGTTAAAATTGAATCAAGCAATTGCTTGGAGCAGAATATCAAATATGTGAGATAAGTTCTAGAGGGACGTTTAATTTTTGTAAGATGGAGGGACATCATATCAATCGTTGATTTGATTATTCTAGCAGTTGAGATTAAATTTGGTTTTTAATAAAATTCGGCGGGTGGATTTGCAAAATGCATGTGAGGTTGAAAGTGACGATTGTTAATATTAACCATTAGATTGATAGAAATTAATGAACGAGAGATGATGTCTCTCCGTCTCACAAAAAATTGATGGTCCTTCTTGAACCCATTCCTCGAATATGTATAGTTAACTAATGTGACCTATTTGCCTACCACTTGAGTATCATTTTTAGATAAATACCTGATGATTGATAACACAGTGTTTCCTAATATAGAGCTCTCAAAATCACACATTATTGTCCACTCTAAAGTAATATGACAGTAATTGAGTTATATTTTGTGATACATCAAATCTAATAGCCATATTTTGAATAACTTGGAGACTTGTTTCTTTCAGAACTCTATTACCCTCATCTTGACATTATGCGCTGAGAGGCCGGACGTATCTTTGACATCTGAGTAACACTGAAAGGACACTCGATCAACTAAAACATTTTCAACAAAGTATAAAAACTAACCTGAGAACACCATTGAGCCAACTGGAATAGCCCAAGCACATGCTGCATTGCATAATTTGTAGGAATCTGATTTCATTCAACAAGTTTATCTTGCACCAGATTACATATGTCTCGCACAAGATCAGGAAAATCATCGTGCCACATATATATACGAAAGGTGGGATAAGTTCGCATGCATGTGTGAGTTTTATCTCTATAAAGTAAATTATACTATCATGAATAAATATTGAATATGACTGCACCTTGCTGAGTTCATTGCTTGCAACATAACACAATAAAACCCTAGCTTTTTCTTGTTGATTTTTGATACTGGTTGTCTGCTAAGGAATTTTCATATATAGAGATATATAAGTCACTGGGTTTGATTTAGAGCTTAATTTGTTGATTCATTTTTGAAGTACATGATTTTCATCTTCTCAGCCACTCGGTCTCTATTCTAAGAGGTCTCGATAGTTCAAACCCTCCTGAATGCATATCCGCTTTAAGGGATTTTATAATGTTTGAGTTAAACACTTGCAATTCAGGCAAGAAAAGAACCACGATGCACATCGTAAACCTAGTCGAACGAATAAATAAAAGCAACATCAAAAAGTGGTGCAGAAACATTGTTGATCATCGATGTGAACCCACATTGCTTGTAGACCATATCTTTAACTAGCTTAGGGTAGAAAGAATCGGAGAATCTCTCCAAAAGGGTTCAAGGAATTGATCTCACATATAACAAATGAATCTTGTTCTTATAACTTCTTTTCCACATATTTGCATGTGGTCCACTTGAAGTGCTTTATCTGAACATGGGGAACCTTCTTATTTCGGCAAGCTGTTCGTGGAAGCCTTTGGTTCTTTCCTTTGCGAATATACTTTCGTGCATTTCTTATAAAAGAATATCAGTTTTGATAGCAGTTTCGGTAAACGTCACCATTTCTCGTAAGCATAATCATACTTCTCAGCCATTCGACGTATACACAAGTTTATAAATTCATTTATCAACGGTTAGCTCAGTTGATTAGAGAAATGTTAGGGCACAAGCTTAAGGGAAAAACTCACCACAATAGACTAGTCTGTTATGAGAAATAGTTTTCCATCTAGCCAATGTGAGATTGTAACAAGAATACACTATATATAAATGTCTACCAGTAAAATCAACCCAATTTTAAATTCATGATGAGGCTATAAATAAATTCTCAATAGACTTCAAATCATTTTTTCTAGTCCATTTTCTTTTTGAAGAAAACCCATGAACAGAGCAATACATAGCATCATCCATGTCTTCTTTGAAGTTCAATTAATGGCGTTTCATCGAAAAACAAATGTTTTACTCCCTCCGTCCCATTATGAGTGTCCCATTTCCTTTTTGAATGTCCCAAAATGATCTTCCCATTTCCCAAAAATAGAAACTTTTTTACCTATATATTTACACTCTCTTTCATACTTTTTATCCCACTCATTCTCTTTCTTACTTTTTATCTCACATTTTTCAATTTTCTTAAAAACCGTGAAAGTTCTCAAATGGGTCACTCAAATTGGGACGGAGGGAGTGTGTTTCTCCTAAAGTGCATCCAAATGTTGTTTCCTCTATGAAGGGTTACTTATATATAAAAAACCTGATTTCTTTATTGTTCATGCCAAGATGAATGACACGAGTGATGAGTCCTAGAAGAGACTTAGCTAAAGGCAACCATAAACTTTTGGTACAAAAATGATCTTTTTATAGGCAGCAACAATCTATTTTGGCAGTTAAAGCCTTCAAATTGTTACCACTTACTTAAAACTACACTAGCTAGACTTCAGGTACAAATTGGCACTAAATATTCCTGCTAGATATGGAAAATCTTTAAAAGTAAATGACTCAGATACTCTGAAGTTTGATTATCAGCAATTGTGGAAAGTCTTGTTTTGTGTAAATTTATGAGAGGAGAGCCACCACTCTCAGTTGAGCAGTATACAGTAAGTGCCACAGCGGCAGACTCATGGAAGACTCCTAGTACTGGTCCGATATACTGAATTACAATTTACAAGCAGTACTTATTCAGCCCTCCTCGTTTTGAAAGCTCCGTAAGCCAATAGCAGTGGTATGTAAAATGCGTATACAGGAAAATGTAGTAAGGGATTCATCTCATAAGCATTCATTAGAAACCTGCAACGCTGTACAAAAGCAATAACATACAATATCAAAACCATGTAGATAAAATCAATGACAACAGTAAGTCGAGATATTTACCATTAAATGTTTCCATAATATGGCTACGCATAACAGCAACACACCCTTTCTCACCCAACGTTTGCCTGCACGGAGCTTAGAACGCTGTTTATAGTGCTTCCCTTTATCATCATTTTTCTTTGCTGAGTATGATAACAAGTTTACACGATAACGCTCAGCTTCACACGCAAGTGCTCCTAGCATAACAATGGTTGGTAATACTACGACTACAATATGTGGGATAACAACAACCATCACGTCAGGATATCCTAGAAATTCAAGCTTTTCGTGGTCTTTTGCACGGTTCACTACCCATCCTTTATATGTCATGTATCCCCTTGCACCGCCTTCAGTAAATACATGCCCCAGGAACCAAGGGAACAAAATCAAGTAAAATAGATAAAGAAGCACTCCGAACCATAGCACCGTGTCTTTACTAAACTGTACCAAATACCATGCTATGAAATTCAAAGTATTTTTCTTGGTGGAGAAATTCAGATAAGTGAATTGTCCTTCAAACAAAGTGCGAAGAGCTTTAGAAATTAAAAGACAACCGAAGGAGAACGATAGGATGGACCATAGTAAAGGGTAGTATAAGGCTTCCCATTGTATGCCCATTACTAAGAATTCCTTCCACGTCCAAGTGAGTTTGGAGCTAATTCCATTTATAGAAAATGGTCTTAGTTCAGACAATGCAGTTCTGCCAGTGATATCGATGGCTTCTACTTGCAACCAATATCTGTCAGGTGAAGGATCCTCGAAAGCTTTATAATTCCACGAAGCGAAATACAAGTCTCCTCTAGATGAATTATCATCACGTTTCTCCATATATGACTCTAGAACCATGAGAGGTTCCCCAGGCCTCATATCGTATACTCTTGCCACAACGGAGACAATTTGGGAACTGGAGAACACGAGGGACCTGATTGTTTGGTAGGATATATGGTCAGAATCACATGAGTCAGATGCAGTTGGAAGCATATAGCGTGAGTCCAATGGAAATGTCGGAACTACAACGGTTTTCTTGAGTCCTGTCTTCAAGTCCAAGTCAACAATCGATACATGACCCCTATCAATGGCCAGAATTCTCATTGCTCTGTTAAATCTCCAATCTCCCATTTCCCACTCCCAGAATCCTTTTATTTTCAGTGACTGATCGGGACAAACACTGATGTTCTGTAAATGTAAACTGTGCGCGCTTAACTGACCAAGGCTGTTAAAAAGTGTAGGAGAGTTTCTCAGTTGATGGTGCCTTTTCAAGTTTTTACCAAATTTCGTGTGTAGATGTCCGCAAAGATAGGCTGATACAGAATGCTTGATGAAGATATCTTGCAAGCTCTTTTTAGTTTGAGACCTTGCTGTAAATGATATCGGAAAATGGCCAAAGGATACCTTTGTAACATGCTTTTCCAACTGCGAATCCCACTGCGCAAGCTCCAAATCTAGTTCCGATAGAAGCTGATCTGTTGGATGCCCAAATACATTCGTCGGTCCTCGAAGACCCACATCAGAAGTGGTATCAACACCCACAAAAAGATGTTTTCTTTTGCCATTCTGTATATAAACCAGTCAAAACTAATATCAAGTTTCACGAGACAAAAATAATTCAGCAAATACAAACCACGGCAACAGAAAGAAGCTACACAAAATGCATAATCATAAACTTCATCATGACAAGAACTGTAAAAAGGCATTACCTCGAGAGTTACACTATTGACATTGCGAAATCTCCCCAACTGGCCATTGACGCTATACCTCGAAAAGAAATCATACGAATCTCCCACCACAGGTACACCGAAATTATCATGATTACCTCGCAAATCATAAAAAATACTCTTATCAAGTCCGCTCCTTTCTATAACATCTTCCATTGTCTCCATGTAGTCCACCCACTCCATCTCATCCTGCTTCATTACCGACATGTCCTTGCTCTTACCATCTGTCATACAAATCAATAAATTTTCATTCTTTCAGCAATAAATCAAATCAAAGATATAAAAAATGACTGGTGGGTACCTGTAAGATCACCAGTGATGAAAACAAGAGATGGATTGATGATATTAAGCATAGGGCCAACAACATTTTTGAAGTCTAAAGCTCTGTTTGGGTGATGAACACTGAAGTGTAGATCGGATAACTGGACAACCCACACCACTGACTCTGGCCATCCCTTCACATCTATGTTCTCTACAGCCACGGTTGATAAAGCAAGCAATGAGATCAACAGTCCGGAAACACCCACTAAAGCTCGCATTCTGGGCTTGGATTTCGCAATCCAATCCGACCGAGAAACAATCGGAAACTAGCGGATCTGTCAAAAGAGAAGCGTCGTTGCGTACGGAGAAACAGAACACAACCGGATCGAACCCGACCTAATTAAGCTGGACCCAAATAACCCGACCCGATTAAGCTGGACCCAAATAACCTGACCCGATTGAGCTGGACCCAAATAACCCGACATTGAATTACCCAACCGGATCTTGAATTTTATTATTTTGATAATTCTAAAATCTCAATTCAATCATTATTGAAATTGCTATAAAAAATTAATTAAATTCAAAAATAATCATAGTGGGTCGATTGAAGTGTTCAAAATGCTAATTGCAGTTTTTTTAAAGGGATTACAGGATTTCACTTCTACACTATGACTCGAATCCAAAATCTGATGGTTCAGGAATGAATGTCTAACCACTAGGCCAACTCAGGTAGTGGCTAATTGCAATTACTGATCACGTTTTTAAAAATGACAATTTTGCCCCCGAAGTTAAATCGACCTGATTATTCTATAGTGACGTCGACATCGTGCTCCCAAAAAGTGGTCTTCTTGTTCAACGTTGCTTTCACTCTCTTGTCGTCACTCTGCCAGAATACTTAGCGAGCAAGTGAACTGATTTTCACATCAACCCTTTATAATCAGACCCCCACTGTCTAAAACCGTAAGTTTCGATTTGGGTAATCTTCAGAATAATCATTTGTTGTAAGGTTGTGTTTCTTTTCGCTCGATTTAGGTTTTTATTTTTTATTCTGTGAAAATTGATGAAGCTATTTTGGTTTGATTCGAATTGGCACTGATTTGAGTGTTTTTGATTGAGTAGGAAGAGGCAGATATGGGATCAATAAGCATGGAAGTTGAGGAAGGCCCTCAGGATCAATCTGTTGATCCATTCTCCATTGCAAGATGGTGTGGGATTGAATAGTTGCATTTACTTTCCACATTGTTTAGACTTTTATGTGATTTTAGGACTTTGATGATCTGACGCGTTTACTGTATGGGGGTGCAGTTATCAGTTAGATGCGCTGGAGAGAGCTATTAAAGAGAACACTATTGTATTTTTGGAAACTGGGGCTGGCAAGACGTTGATAGCTATTATGCTTTTGCGCACTTATGCTCATAAAATTAGAAAGCCTAACTCGCAGCTTGCAATCTTCTTAGTCCCTCAAGTTGTTTTGGTTAGACAGGTTTGTGTTAGGGAAATTGCCTTTTCATTTTTGACCAAACATTCTTTGGTATATGGTTATTGTTTTTATTGTTTATGTCATGAGTCTTTATTGAAGTGAACCTACGGGTTATTCTTTGTGCATAAGCAAGCTGAAGCAGTGATCATGCATACTGATCTGAAAGTTGGTATGTACTGGGGAGACATGGGGGTTGACTATTGGAATGCTGACAAATGGAAGGAAGAGCAAGCAAAGCATGAGGTTGGCGCTAATGCTTTGATTTGTCATCACTTGTAGTCTTACTCATTCGGCTTGTTCATCAACAGCATATTACTATTTCACAGGTTCTAGTTATGACACCAGCAATCCTGCTGAATGGTCTACGGCATTGCTTTTTCAAAATAGAACAGATCGAGTTATTGATATTTGATGAGTGCCATCATGCCACTGGTAAAGAACCATATGCTTGCATTATGAAGGTAAGCACACTCAGCAATGGATTCATTCTAATTGTGTTTCAACTTCTCTGTCTATCAACACAAGCTCCAGGCAAATGCCTTTTTTGACGAAAGTAGTGGTTTGGATCACTAATAACTGCCGGTATCTTCTTTGTTCACGGAATTTCTAGGGATATATGTCACACTACATTTAATTCTGAACCCCAATATTTATTCAGTATTGATGATGGTGAAAATTGTTATCAATTCAGTCAATGCCAATAACTTTTTTTGTCAAGCTCATGCATAGCTTCTAATTAAATTACAAGGAACTTAATGGTCTTGGAGATTAATTGGTGTTCTTTTAATGCATGCCCAGGAGTTTTACCACTACAAGCTGTCTTCTAACCAGTTCAATCTCCCAAGAATATTGGGGCTTACTGCCTCCCTTGTGAAGTGCAAAGGTCTTCTTCGGCACCTGAGAATACGTTCTAGTTAATGCTTATGATGCTGCATATATAATTGGTAACGTGTATGTGTTTGTTTATTGTAGGTTCCAACTCATCATTCAGTAAAAAGATAGACAAGCTTGAGACTATTCTACACTCCAAGGTTGTTTGCATGTTCACTATTTCCCCAGTCTCTCATTCCAATATCGAATAAATCTCTGTTGTAGTGTTTTTTGCCCTGCATTGTATTTTTTCCGATGAAAATCTTGTCTCTCCTTAACATGTTTACTAAGCAACTTTAAAAAAAAAGTTTTACTTCATTCGAATACATATGCAGTAACATATGGATTGTAACTCACAAACCCATGTATGGATAACTTCTTTGTCATTTGTCTTTACATGAATTAGGTATATTCATGCGGGGATGAATCAGTATTATCTCAATATGTGCCTTCTTCCAACACTAGGGTGGTGTTCTATGAGCAGAAGGACATTCCGTATAATATATTTGAGCACTTAACAATTAAATTGAAGACTTTGAAGGAGCTGGTAATGTCTTCTATCTGTATACTTTTTATGTCTTCCACTTTCTTCCTCCTTTGCCTGGAGTACTATGAGTTACTTTGACACTCAGTGTAATATAATCATGTGTATGCTACTTGAGACAGTATAGTATGTGCTTTTCGTAATACATATATACTTTTAGCTACTATGTTTTACACTGGTGCTTGGAATGATAAAATTAATATTTCTGCCAATTTTCACGGTCTTGTTTGTTATTTGCCTTCTTGCTATTGAGTAACACATCAAGGGTTTTGTCGTAAAAGTTTCATTCATAGGCATGCCCTATTTGTCTATAAGATTGTTGGATTACTTAAAGCAAGTTGCAGCTTGTAGGTTAATCGATTTTGTTGTTGCGAATGTGTTTGAGTGATTGTTTGGTGGTGTTCGTGGATATGCACCACTCCTTCGTGTTTGCGGTTACTATGAAACTCATTGATTAATTTAAACACTCTACAAATATGGAAAGGAGGCTCAATGCTTCAGTTGTCGGGAAATGTTCACGTCAAAGTTGTTTTAGCAAGCTTGATAGGAAAAACATCTGAAGGTTTAACATACAATGGAATTAAAATGCATAATCGCGTTGTCTCATTGACTCGTTCAGCTTTTTATCATTCATCTATAAGTTGCACTTCTTCATGTCGTGTTTGCACTTTCATAATGTTAATCAGTTTGGACTTGTCAGCATGAGTCTTCTTTAACAAAGTTGGACCTTAGTGATCGGTCTGAGAAGTCTGCTAGGAAAAAGCTATCAAAGATACATTCATCCTTTCAATCATGTTTAAGCGACCTTGGTCTATGGATGACTTTGAAGGTTTGAAGTAGCTATTATCTTACTGACCATTGCATTCTGAGCATCCTTTAATATCAACATCAACATTATTCAGGCGCTGAAACTGTATGCTCGAGTGAGACTGATATTGGCCTGGGGGAATTTGGATTTTTGGTGAGACAATCATAAAAAAATATAGTAATGATGTTGCGGAGCTTCTGTCAATTTACGTGCCATCAGGTATACGTTCTTATAGCTTCTGAATGTATTCACGACTTATCGAGCTTTTTCAAGCGTGCTCATTCCTTTTTGTCTTATGCTGAATAGAGCCTCAGTGGTCTGTTGGTGATAATTTCCAAAGTCAAATTGACGATGGATTGTTAACATCTAAAGTCATTTGCCTCGTCAATCGTCTTCTTGAGTACAGGTCAGTAGTCTTTAGTCACTGGGTACTTCATTTGCCAATGCAGTTATGTTACTATATACATCCACTTGTAGTCTGGTGCACTGAATTCTATGTCGTGTTCGAGTAAACTTCGGCAAGAATCTGTCATTAATGAATACCACGGTATTCAAATGGAGTAAACTTACACATTATGATAGCACAGTATTGAAATGGAGTAGATGGTTCAGTATGGATTTTAGTTTCATTGATACATTCCGGGTTTGTGAACTGTATGTTACCCTCTAGTACATGGAGGATGTGTGTTCAAATTATCACTACTTGTGGATACGTACCAGATCAGCAATCGTCGTAATTGGCTCTGCCACCCTTAATCTTTGGTAGTGATAAGAGTGCTGCTGTATTATGCTGACTTGTTCCTGTAATAGTTGTTGGAACTTGGAATGTGATATTTTGCGTTCGTGAATCATGACGCATGTATCCTTTCTCATTGGTGTTATTAGTATGATACTATGATCACATTAAGACATGTTGCATAACTCTGTTGCGAGCTTGATTACTTGGATGCTGTATTATTTGAAAGTTGAACTGATTTCTTGGGTGTATTATATCTAATATACTGACAATACCGTTATGTCCACAATATTCTTCTGTGCTCTTTAAATATAGTTGTCATCATTTGATTTGTATACTGACTTTTATCCTTTATACAATGCACATTTAGGGATTCTGAAAAGTTGAGATGTATTATATTTGTGGAAAGGGTAGTTACATCCCTCGTTCTCAACAAGTTCTTAACTGAGGTTCTTTCTAAATACAATGGTTGGAAATGTGAGTACGTTGCTGGAAAGAGTTCGAAGTTGCAATCTCAGTCAAGAAAATTACAGAACAAGATTGTCGAAGCTTTTCGTGAAGGGAAGGTATGCATGTCTGTCTCACCTGACGTATCATCTCATTGATGTTACTGCGATCATAAATATTTAAATTACACAAAATTGTTCTCAGGTGAATGTAATTGTTGCTACTTCTATTCTAGAAGAAGGATTGGATGTTCAAAGTTGCAATGTTGTCATAAGATTCGACCCATGTCCCAATTTTTGTAGTTTCATACAATCGCGAGGTCGAGCTAGAAGTGAAAAATCAGACTTTTTGATAATGGCCAGAAGGTAGTTTGCTGACTTAACCTTTTCAGCTTTTTAAATGAGTCGTTTTACGTTCCATTTTTGATGCATTAATTCATGCTATTTATAGTGGGATCGAATACCATTTCATGTGTTCAAAACTATCTTGACTGTGGGGATTATAATGAGAAGAGTCACTTAGAAATGCTTCTATTCCATGCAACCCTCTTGAAACGGATGCCTACAGTCATTTGATATACCGTGTCGAAAGCACTGGGGGATTGTCACCTTAAATTCTAGCATAAGCCTGATATATTATTATTGTTCCCGGCTTCCGTCTGATGGGTAGGATCCTGGCATTATTTCCTGTTTGTTCTGATTCTTGATGCTAAAAGAATTTTTATTTTATTCTTCAA
The DNA here is from genome assembly GCA_006409495.1 of Sedum album. Lineage (NCBI taxonomy): Eukaryota > Viridiplantae > Streptophyta > Magnoliopsida > Saxifragales > Crassulaceae > Sedum > Sedum album. The sequence goes on along the minus strand of QZGG01001414.1, from coordinate 50,156 downwards.
GTCTGACAAAGCTTCTATTTTTATGTTGAGATAGTTACTTTAAACCAGAACCTAGATGCAGCATTGACAAGGATTTGGGATTATGTACATTGTATCTTCCCAAGAGCTGTCCTTTAGTTCCTGTTACTGTACAAAATGATGTGAGTATAGTGAAGAGTGTAGCTTGTCTTGAGGCATGCAAGAAGCTTCATGAAATTGGCGAATTAGGCGATAATCTCGTACCAAAGATTGTCCTAGAAGAAGCGGTAATGCACCAAACAGGTAATAGCCATGAAGGTTGTGGTCATACAGTCATTTGAACATTCTGGCTGTTCTTTTTAATATGGCTCTTTGTGTTGCAGGAATTGATTCTTACGATAGCCAACAACCACGGTATTTTCCCCAAGAGCTGATTGGTCGAAAATCAGAAAGTTCGCGTTTAATGTTTCATTGCTACCTAATCGAGTTAAAGCCGGATAATACAATTAATATCGCAGTGGAAAATTTTGTGCTTGCCACAACTAGTGAATTGGATTCCGATATTTTTGGAGATGATATCAGTTTAGAGGTTGACAGAGGGAGTGTGGCGGTGCGTATGAAGTACGCGGGCGTTCTTTATCTTAGACCGGAACAGGTGAGTAGCGACGCATGTTTCGCTATAAGTGATATCACACATAGTATGTTCTAGAAAGTAATAAATGTTTTTGCTTTCTCCCCACAGGTTGTCATTTGCAGGAAGTTCCAGAGCTCCCTTTTGAGGATTCTCCTTGACCACAACTTAAACAAAGTTGGGCAAACTACTAGAGAGGAGTTGGACAACGAGTATGATGTTGATTACCTTCTTCTCCCTTCTGCTTCTAAGATTGATCAGAAAAATGGAGTAGTTGATTGGAAAACCATCGCATCAACATTTATTTCGTGTAAGAGAGGATTATATGACCATGTGGCTTGTTTTCCACCTGCAAAGCATGGTCGTGTGGTACATACCAGGAGTGGTGTGGTTTGTTCTTGCATGTTTCAGGGCGCTATAGTTTGTACGCCTCACAATGATCGGCTGTATCACGTGAGTGGCTTTCTGGATGATATAAATGGGAACTCAAACATGCTTAATAGAGAAGGGATTGAAGAAACTTATAAAGACTATTTTGAGTCCCGGTCAGCTGTTTGTATTGCATTACTCGAGTTTTGTTTAGAATTTCTCTAACCTGGTCTCATTTTGATCAACCCATGAATTCATTTGTAGGCACGGAATCGCCTTGCAGCACGAACACGAGCACTTACTCAAAGGGAGAAGCATTCTTCCAGTTCAAAATTATCTGCAAAGCTGTCGACGAGTAAAAACCAAAGGTATAGGGGTACTTATATGTGACGCTGTTAATCCGTGGAATGTTTAATGCAAGAATGTTTGATAATTCCAGTTTTGTTCTGTTGTGCAACACTTATGTGAGGGTCATCTGTATGTTATTTAATATAAGGACACTGTATATAACTGAAAGAAAATTAAAGTTAAAACTTGACTTTTGAGAAAGTAAACTGTGCCCCAGCACATCTATTTGATCTTAAGCTGGCGTTGCAGATATTTTATGAGTAAATAACTGACTGAATGGCAGAAATGGCTTAATACCATATGTTTGTTTCTAATTCAATGTGATGTTCAGGTTGTTCTACACTTCTACTTTTATGAACATATTTTTTTCATAATGAGTGTGTCCTCTCTTGATTGTCTTATCTTGCAGAGTCGAAGGGGAATTTTATCGAATTGCCTCCCGAACTTTGTGACATCATAATGTCTCCAGTATCTATTAGTTCTTTGTATTCTTTCTCTTTTGCTCCATCTATTATGCATCGTTTGGAATCTTTACAAATTGCAAGCAATTTAAAGAAGTTACATTTGCAACGCAACCTGCAAAATATTGAGATTCCTACCTCCAAGGTAGTTTTACTTATTACTTGAGGGGACCATGTGGGCACTAATATGTTGAATGTTGTGGCAATAGTATTCACAAGCATTCATTTCTCGTTGTGCAGGTCCTGGAAGCTATCACCACTAAAAAATGCCAAGAAGGATTCCATCTTGAATCTCTTGAGACACTAGGCGATTCTTTTCTTAAATATGCGGCATGTCAGTATTTATTTAGAACTTACAAGAGTCAGCATGAAGGTCTTCTTAGTATTAAGAAGGACAGTCTTATATCCAATGCATCTCTCTGCAGATTAGGCTGTGAACGCAAGCTTCCGGTAACTATATTATTTTTCAATTTATTGTTTTGCACTGTAAGATCTCGATTGGCTTCTTGTTTTGATGTATATTACCTTGGTGTCTACTTTCGTTTTATCAATGCCAGACTTTAGCTTCGCAGTAAAAGTATAATTAGATGATGTGGAAATTGATGGTTTTTTGTTTTCCTTTAAAAATAGTCTGGATGCTGTAAAGTTGTTTGCATACTGTGCAACACGCTGTCATTGAATTGTTCATGCTGTCATCACAGTTATGTAGTGGTTTACTTTCATCGCAGGGATTTATTCGCAATGAATTTTTTGATCCTCAAAATTGGATAGTTCCTGGGGATCAGTATTCTGGTGTCAAGTTGGAGCAAATTGAAATTTCTTCTACCAATTTTTATATCAGTCATAAGCGAAATGTTAAGAGCAAGACAGTTGCTGATGTAGTTGAGGCATTGATCGGTGCCTATCTGAGTACTGCTGGTGAAGCTGGTGCCATACTGTTCCTGGAGTGGCTTGGGATACCACTTGACTTTATGCATACTCCTTTCGAGCGAAAACTCCAATTGCAGCCTGAGAGACTCGTCAATGTAGAATGGCTCGAGTCCGTGTTAAATTACTCCTTCCGCGATCGTTCCTTATTAGTTGAAGCATTAACTCATGGGTCTTATATGCTTCCCGAAATTCCAACATGCTATCAGGTATTGTGATACATGGCCGTTTATTAAGGCGCAGACCATGAAAATATGAAATAAATATTCTACGTGCTTGTTTGGAAGCACTGATATTTTCCACTAATCTAACTCTCATTTTGATACTCAGCGGCTGGAGTTTCTCGGTGACGCTGTACTGGATTACGTCATCACTCTGCATCTATACAATAAATATCCTGGAATGCAACCAGGACTACTAACAGACCTCAGATCAGCCTCAGTCAATAATGACTGTTATGCGCAATCTGCCATCCGTGCATCATTACATAAGCATATACTACATGCTTCGCACGTGCTGCACAAACATATATCCATGGCCACAAATCTAACTGACGCATCATCTCTAACTTCAACCTTTGGATGGGAATCCGAGACGCCATTTCCTAAGGTCAGTAACTACATTTCGACAATATGTTATTTTCAGTATCAAATGACCACCTTATCATACAACTTACTCACCTATTCTGAATACTTGGATAAAACAGGTACTGGGAGACATTATAGAGTCTCTAGCCGGTGCAATTCTAGTTGACTCGGGATACAACAAAGAAACTGTATTCAAGTGCATAAGTCCTTTATTAGAGCCTATGATCACCCCCGAAACAGTACGTTACCATCCTGTAAGAGAGCTCAACCAGCTATGTCAAAAGATGCATTATTACCGCCATAAGGCCACGACCTACTGTAAGATGGAAAAGCATCAGTCACAGTATCAGTCGAAGCAAATGGGGTCATTTATCAGCACACTGCCATCTCGGCAGACAAGAAGACCGCCAAAAAGAATGCCTCCAAGCAAGTTCTGAATTCCTTAAAAGCTAACATTCAGGGTGTTGTAGATTAAATGTAATGTATGTTGTTGAGCTTGTAATCTGACTTTAATATTGTGCAGTACCTAGAGGTAAAAAAAATAGTATAAATTGTAAAAAAATATTCAAATTCTATTTTTTCCGGAACCAAAAAATACTGTGTTTGGACTTTGGAGGCACTTGGTACTGTTGACCAGCTTGTCAACTGCATTTCCAGTATATCATCAGAAAATCATAGACAACTTTTATAGAAAAGAGGTGCTCTGTGGTGGTATTGTCTGTATGACTTGGTCAGTGGTGAGATTCTCATTGTTGTATTTTCTTTATTCTTTCTCCCAAGCTCAATTGCTCAGTTGTCATTTCATCTTGTATGATATTTATTGTAGGTTTGGAAGATAGACTTCAGAAAGAAGCTACCTTTTGTACTTCTGATCATCCTTCACTCATTTCAACATGTATATTATTTGCTTGATTTATGGATTCTTTAGGGAACAAGTTTAGTGAATTAGAGCTCTTTAAAAACTTGGATCACGCTAGTGAATATGCGTTGTCACAATCTCGTTCATTGATAAAATACAATTAACAGATATAAAGTGAAATTTACGAGTATACCAAAAAAATTAATCCACGTAAATAAACCTCTAATTATATAAAGCAAAGCATCTTAACTGGCCTATTGTAAAAGACGATGTATGAAGTTATTTACATTACTCTTTTTATAACTTGACAGATCGGAGAAAAATGACAACTTTAGACAAACACCCTGCCGGCGAGGCTAACCTCTTACCCTGTGAGTTTTTTCCTTTCTATAAATGTGCATGTAATATAGAATGAGAAGAACTAACCAAAGCAAATGAAGATGGTTTTGCTGGATCATCATTTATGGATATTTGTGTTTGCATCTTCATTACCATTTTCATCATCTACCACAACAATCTTTGGCATTGCCTTCAATGTGTTCTTGCGCGAAACACCCTCAAGAGCTGACCAATCTATTTTTGATTCAGATGTTGCATTATCTGTTGAAGAGAGATCTTCACTATTCTCATCAATAGGTTCTTGGGGTCGGACGGTTCCTGAACGAGCTAAACTGCTTGGGCCTGAGGGGTCTACGTCAATAGTGGCATCAAGCATAGAGATCACGTCTTTTGGTTTGGCGTTGGCGCAAACAGTGGTCATATTATCTGAGTTTTTGTCAAAGAAGAGGCAAACGACAGCACAATCGTCTACTTTGGAGGTAGGGTATCTGTACTTCCAAGCTCTGACAGCACACTCGACAAGAGTTCTAGCTGATGAGGAACGTGCAGGGGCTGTTGCAACTATGTCTACAACTTCCTTGTTAGTAAGAACATCCCATATCTGTAGATAAAAAGAATAACATTAGTGAAACCGTAGTGCAATTGAAGTCTGACAAATAATTGCTTTATAGAACTATTTTAGGGTCTTACGCCATCAGTGGCAAGGACAACGAATTCATCTTTATCAGTGAGCCGTCTATGAGAAACTTCAGGCACAGAGATGAGTCCAAAATCCTTGAGGCAAAAATCCCCAAAGGCCCGAGCCATGGCAAGTCCAGGAGAATCGTGATTTGGCAGCCATACCCTGGCCACATCTGGTTCATCCTTGAGGGCAAAAACACGACCTCTACACCTCTGAATCCTCTCTGATTCAGCTGTAAGGTATAACAATTTAAACCATTTCATAAATTGCACTACCCAAATAATCATGTTAACTGGATATCTATTAAAAATTACGATTTGTAATTCACTGAAATATTGCAGATCCAGTTGACAGCGAAATCTCACTTGTTATAAGCATTTTATTGATATGTACCTATTATATAATTAAACTGACTAAGCGATGTACGTAAAAACCCTACCAGGAAGGTTTGGTTTTAAGTCAACAGTCAGCTGAACGGCAATAAGGCTGTCATCTGCATCTCTGGTACCTAGTACTGCTCTAGAGTCACCAACATTTCCTAATATAAGGCTTTGGCCCTGAATAACAAAATATAAAATTTCATTGCTATAATGGAGACATCAAGGACATCCAGCAGACAACAAAAATCATGAGAAATGAATACCTGCTTGACCAAAGTCACAGCTGTTGTCCCGCTGCAGAAGCAATCGATATTTTTTTGCAATTTAAGTTCTCTATCCATTACCCTGAAAGCTTTCAGAAACGATTCCTTTAGCGACATAAATAACTTAGTATGCTCGTCGTATCCTCTGTTTCGAGAAGTGGCATCCTGGAATCATCATCAGCCGACAACAAGACTGCATCCTCAGATGCTGTACTTCCAGCGTTATTCAGACTGATTTCTTTAAGAGCATCCCCGCCTACAACATTTGCTTCCCACTGTGCACTTAGTTTTAAAGGTAGAGTGTCTCTAACCCTCTTTGCAACCATGTGACCAAAAGGTCCATGGCCATCAAATACACCACAAAAAACTGTATCTGTCCTTGATCCAAAATTCTGTTAATCAGGAAAAAGGCAATCAAATGAATATATGAATCAAACAATTACGACTTTAAACACGAGCAATGAATTATTACATGATGGATAGAAATGATAGACCACGAGATTAGTCCTTTAACGAAAGTGAATAGTACATTTTTTGAGCACGGGATGAACATCAGAACTCAGATAGCATTTTTGAAGTAGCTACGGAGGATCTTAAATATCACAACTAGCTTAAATGTTAACTTGAAAAAGTTAGCATGTTAAGGGGTCAAAATGAGTGAAAGTTGTGACTTGTGCAGAGTAGCGATAGATAATAATTAACTACGAGTGGCCTAACGTTTCATTAAACTCACATTATTTGATTAGTTGATAGTCATTAATGACCAACCAGCTACACTTCAACAATCCGAATCTTTAGAATTTAATGAAACAAATCATAAAATAGTCAGATCTCAGTAAACAGTAGAATCTACATAAAGATATAGTTGAAAGGAACGCAAAAACAAACCTCCCAAACAATCATTGCATCCTGGTTAGTCCCTTTCTTTCCTTGCTGCGTAAAAAGTGAAGCTAATTCAGTAGATCCATTTAAAAACAATCTGCCTGGGACTCTATGAAGATAATCTTCATTCCTGTACTCAAATGAAGAATTCCTTGAACCCATTTTTTTCCTAGTAGTTTTCCTCTTCTTGATACCCATTGATGTCGAAGATGGTGACAATGGGAGCGAACTCCTGCTTTCTGCTGAAAAGCAGGATCCCATTCTAAGGGCTCTGACTAATTCTATCAGGCAATCCAGACCAGCTGTATTTCCAGCCCACCCGCAAATTTCCCTTGATGAATCCGTTACTACAATCTTGCTACAAAAAACTGAGCATGCACAAATCCACAAAAATCCCCTCCCAAATTCTTTACAATACTATTCACAAATTCACTGTTAAAATCAACCAGCAAATTGCCTAATCAAGGTCCAAAATATTCACAGCTTTCATCCGTGGATATACTCATCTTCTGGCCATTTCATACAGCTTCATGTCCTACAACCACATAGTAATTTCCAGCTGAATCTCAAATGAAGCCACCCAACAACCGGACCTGACATCAACATTTCCACAAATCAAAATCCACAAGAATAAACAATAAAAAAGGATCGAAACAACATTCAAATCAACTCTTCTGCCTCATCATATCAAACAATCACAGAGTCACAACCCCAAAAATTGCAACATTTACACCGATAACAGACTCCAAAAACAAAACCCTCATCCACAAATCAAAAAGATACCAACTTGATCAAACCCCAATTCGATATAATCAAATTAAACCACTCACCAAAATCAAATACACCCAAATACAAGCTCCTCCGTTACGGGTTGGTCATCCAAACAAAGTGGGTTGTATCAACCTTTTTCAATTTTGTTGGGTTTGGGAATGTAAAAAAGTTGAGAGAAAGAGATGAATTATCGGGTTTACGAATCCAAAAATAGGAAGCGGAGGCTGCTAGTCCAGCTGGTGACTCGCTCAATATTTGTCGGAAATGACTAAAGGTGAGAACTTTATTGAAGAGACGGACGACATACGAATGAATTTATATACACATAGTTGCGTTAATGTAAATAAAGTTAATGTGTGTAAAGATTTGAACAGAGAGAGTGGTGAAGATGGAACGAACGAAGCGGAGTGGAGGTGATGACGAGTTGGAATCATAGCGCGTGTAGAAAGCTACCGATTTGCGCGCGTGTCAACATCTATCGGACATGCGGATTGCTATCTTAAGGTTTCCGACTTCATTCGGTTCGAACCGATCGGTTTATTGAAACGGGTCTAATTAATAGACCGGTTTGGTCGGATTATATCCATTTCATGAAGAAAAATGTCATACGCACCGATTATGCGTAAAATTTAATACTTTTACGTTATATTTTCTAGAAGGGTCGAATGCATTTTTTAAATCATACATCTTTTAATATTTTCTTAAATTAAATTAAAGATATTTTTATCCTTTTGAGCCTTGATCATGTAGCAAAATCGTTGAACAAATTTGGATGAATTGAGATGTGGATAATCGTGAGTTAGTTAATGGATATCTCTAAATGGTATAAATGGTGAAGAAGATAGGAAATGGATGAGTAGGGTCTCTAAACTCTTTATTAACCATTGATGCACAAGTGACATGTCAATTTCACCTTTTGTCTTTGGTCCATCTTAAGCAAAGTATTGGTTTGAGGATAATGAAGATGATATTTATACTTGACATCGTTTATCGGAAAAATGCATGGGTTTGAGTATTATATATTACACTATGAGTTGCTAACTGGAAAAATAAAATAGAGATTTCTTCGTAAAAAATGAGAGACTAAAACCATGCTGAATTTAAATACTGATTCGTAGAGGATGTTATATTTTCTTTGAACTCTGATAATTTTGCAAGAATCTTCAACAAGAGCTCAAAAAGTGTAATTTCTCTTGCATCTCATGGAGTAAGTGTGATTATTGTGATAGTGAGGTTTATAAGCTCCATCCAAAAAGTCATAAGCTTTTAATGCTGAATCAATCCGCACATTGCATCTTGCAACCAAAACAAAAATGAATCTTAGAAAATAAGTAGATATGCTTCAGGATGGAGCTAGGCTTTAGAAGGTATCCCAGCCACTCAGATTTATTCAAATATCTGAAGCTCAAGAGAAGACAGATTATATGAAAAAATAGTGGCAAAAGAAAAGACAACAAGTAATCTAAATGCAGCTTGGTCGACAATATTGCAGATAAATATTCATCTACATAAGGAATTATATGGCTTCAGGTTATATGCAGTGATCTTATGCAGTATATTCTTATGAGCTTACACGATTAGAAAAAAGGTAACCGCAAAGTTACACATCCTCTTCCTAGAGGCTAGAGCATATCCCTAGGAAAGGCTTTAAAAATTAAACTTTTACAACTATAACTGCAATGCAATAGATACTGTAGGACATACATATGGGTAAAACTGTCACAAGGCATGAGATATATATTAATTAGGAAATGACCCTACAGTTGAATAAAACAGACATGTTGGGACTACAATTAACTCTTCGTGTACATTATTATATACAGCTAAACAACATGGAATATAAATAATACGAACATGCCAGAGAGGTGGATATTGCATGGTATAGACTGTCACCAGCCATATCTTTGAAGGAGCTGGATTAAGCCATGTCCATACTCCACACTATGGTCCCAGAACTGTTGATAAATTAAGACATCTTAGCTAAACATCATAAAAAGTGAATGGCAACATGTTATGGCAGGCAGCTCTTATAGATAATTAAGTTCAAGTAGTTTAATAAGGGTAAACAATCATATCATACTTTACACACAATATCTATATAAAAGTAAATTGTGAACCCAAGGCTGCATCTTGGAAGTACAAGGATCACACAATCACCAACACTTTTCTATATACCTATCCAAGAATAATTAAGTTACAAATCAAGAACAGACATTAAAACAGGATCATGACGATAGATCTCTATCTTAAGATAATGTGTACTGATTAAGTAAACATCCATCTTCTATGTCTAGCCAATTCTTGCATTGTAGCAACTATCAATACCATACATATATAAACAGCAGAGAAGTCAGAAGTGTTTCTTCAATGAACACAATTACAAAACTGTACACTTAAGTTGTGGTGTCCTGTCTGGTATTTCACTAGGGCAGTTTCATTTTCATGGTAAGCATGGACAACGAAATAATCTGAGAGTAAAGCACTCTGGAGCAGGAAACTCAAGACCTAAAAGAAATTGATCACAAAGTTGACGGTAGGGTAACAATCCTGGGAATAAAACTGAAAGCTGTAAGATGAGGAGCTAGAACTAGAACTAGAACTACATCGTATGATACAATACGAGTTAAGAAAAACAGTGTTAGACGTTTTATGTGTCAAATATTGACTTTGATCAAGCATATTTATAGTTTATAAAATCCCTGCATTACAAAAGAACCGACGTTTACTGATACCGAATTACCTAACTATTTTACTGGTAATTAAGAGGCAAAAGTAAGTTATTGAAGTTTATGCACTGAGATCCAAAACTTATGTCCTTCCCTTGTAACACATTCAGTGGATCAGATAGGAGTTAAAGTACAGTTAAGACCGACAAGTTTCAGTTACGAGCCACCAAAAAATTTGGATGTTCAGCAACGATAACAATAACCAAAGACAATCAAACTCGGGCTGCGATATATCTTTAACATCACAAAATAAATATAATCCGCAACTGCAAGCATTTGTCAACAAAATGAAAACTAAAGCCAAATAAAAGAACAAGCGTACAATGGAAAAAGTTATACCCTTTTTCACTGAAATTTCACATCATTCATTTCACAGCTACAAGATTGTATGTTCAAAAGATATACATACTTCACGCAGGCAAATAATCAACTGATTCAACTCTAACGATCATGCCAATGAATTTTGAGCACCATTATTAACCTTTAACAAGAGATCACCAATGGATTTGGATAATGCAAAACATATTTCCTAAAAAATTACACATCACAATCCTCAACTTGGATGGAATCTAAAGGAGAAAAACCCTAACCTACAACTTGGCGTCCTTATCAAATCCATCTGACTCCAAACCACCGTCAATAATAACCTCACCATTCAAACGATCCGCAATCTGCTTCTGCCTCTCATCGGACTGCATCATGGCATCCATCTCCCTCATACTCGATCTGACGCCGCTCGCAATCAAAACTGCAAGCAATAAAACCATATTCAAAATCAAACAATCCAATTCAAAAACAAATCCGTGTGAGATCGGATAAAGACGGATACTTGCTGCAGTTCCGAGGGTCCAAACCCAGAGAATCTTCAGGCCTGGGCTCTTCTTCTCCCTCATCATTTTCTGAATCTTCTCCAGCAGAGCTCTCCTTTTTCCAAACGTTGACCGGAAACCCTATTGTTGACTTTACTATTTGGGCCGTGACTTTCTTCCCTTCTGAAGACTACCGTTGGGCTCAGCCCAAACTTCGCGTATCGTTCAAGCCTAAACGCTGTCGTATCGTTCATCTTGTACATAAACATTAAGCAGATGCTTCTCGTTCACTCCGCGTCATTGCCAACCTTCAAATCTCACTTCCGACAGCTTCGCCGATCTCCGAATACGCTAGCAATGGAAAAAGCGCCGGATGCAGGAATGGATGCTGTGCAGCGCAAGCTCATGTTTGAAGATCAGTACGTTCATATATTTCTCTATCCTCCATTCCACTTTCTCCTTGATTACACTATTCAATTAATATCTGTTTATTAGGTTCTGAGATTCAGTCCATTTATGGATTAAGTCATTTTTTGTTTGATTTATGATTTCATATGAGATTAAATTGGATTAGGATTGAGATTCGTAAAAGCGAAGAAACATTTAGCTAATGATACAAATGTTTCGCAAGACATTGAAATGTGAAAGAGAGTTGATTAGGTCTTTTACTGCTTGAAAATTGTATTTTTATGTGTGCAACACATGCGAAATTAACTTATTTTAAGATTGGATTTTAAGGGTATATATAGTTGGATGGTTAGTTATCGGTTTTGTACTTGTCTTAACATTTGCAGATGCATATTGGTGGATGAGAACGATGCTGTGGTTGGACATGAATCAAAGTACAACTGTAAGTATTGATAGAACACGATTGCTGAAATAGGGTTGGGCAGCAAGGCCTAAGTAGTTACTTACTTGGATCATAACCCGTCTCTTTACTTGATTGAGAATATTTTATATTGCTTATGAATGTATCTTGTATCTGTTGAGGACATAACAGGAGCCAAATTTTGGTTTCATAGATTTAGACTAGTTTACTCTGTCAAGTTTGGACGATAAGTTCTTTAACCACACCGATTCTTACCACCTGGTAAATGGGTTATATTAATGAGCTGGTCCAGTCTCATAATAACTATGAAATTGAAGAAATGAGCAGGTCAACTAGATGGTTGGCAATTTTTCTGTTGGGGTGTCATATCAACTTATCACTACTCTAAATGTTTAGTATTAATGTTTGTTACACTGTTATTAAACATGGAGAGTTGACAGGTCATCTCATTGATTCTATTAATATAATTTTGGAGCCTTCTTAATATTGCCAGACAGGTCATCTGTGGGAAAATATCCAGACGAAGCATATGCTGCACAGAGCTTTTAGTGTTTTTTTGTTCAACTCTAAGTATGAGTTACTACTTCAGGTGTGTTAACTTCTAAACTTTTACCCAGGCTGAAAAGGTCAAAAACACCTCACGTCCTCAGTTAATGCATTATTTCCCAGGGAAAGCAGCACCTTAATAAATGATTGGACGACCTTTCAATTACTTTAATCTTTTTTTAGTAGTACTGTACAAAAAATTTAAAGTATCACATAATGAATCATGAACTTTTATGTTTTGAACAGCAACGCTCTGCTACGAAGGTCACTTTCCCTCTTGTATGGACAAATACTTGTTGCAGCCATCCCCTCTACCGTGAATCCGAGTTAATACAAGAAAATTCTTTAGGTATTGTACTTTTATAATGACACATTTTAAGTAAGATGAACAGTTAGTAGTTATTTGATGTCCACAAGCGTGCTAGGTGTGAGAAGTGCTGCACAAAGGAAATTGTTGGATGAGTTGGGTATCCCTGCTGAGGATGTTCCCGTGGATCAGTTTACTCCTTTGGGCCGTATGCTTTACAAGGCGCCATCTGATGGTAAATGGGGAGAGCACGAATGTAAGAATTCTTATTGATCATCACATATATTTGATGAACCCCAGGTTGCACCATTTAAGGTTGTAAAATAACTCGGTTTTAAGTATTGCTATGAACTCACACACTTTCCCACCTGACAGTGGATTACCTTCTGTTCATCGTCAAGGATGTGGGTGTTAATCCCAACCCTGATGAAGTCGCTGACATCAAATACGTGACCAAGGACCAGCTGAAAGAACTTTTGAGAAAAGCTGATGCAGGGGAAGAGGGCCTGAAACTTTCCCCATGGTTTCGACTTGTCGTGGACAACTTCCTGTACAAATGGTGGGATCATGTCGAAAAAGGCACTCTTCATGAAGCCGCTGACATGAAAACAATTCACAAGCTTTAAATTCAATATTTCTCAAGCTGCCTCGACTACCTTAAGGTAGATACGGATCATCCTGACGCAGCTATCTCAATTCAAATAACCTCATGGCTGTCTGCCATTGTTGGCTGTTCTTCAAAAGTTCTATGCCCTGCTCTTATTGGATATCAATAATGGTTTGTCATCTGTTGTTCTATTGTACTGTACTATTTGTGTCATTCAAACTTCATTCAGAGACTTTTAGGGTGTTGATTCTCAGCAATTCAACTATTCAAGCTCCTGATATAAAACGACTGAACAACAGTTTTGTCCAACGTTTAGGGTTGTACTTGTATTCATAGATAAATGATGATTAATAGGGTTACTATCCCATAATTTCACGATTGAAATGATGCCAAAATGAACCGAGTTGCTTAAACAACAATACTGACGTCCAACAATGAGGTCGGCCATGTATGACAACAATGTTCAACATAAATGTCTCAGTCTTCTAGAGTACCATATTGCCTTTTTCATGGCGGCTTTTCTAGTCCAATAATTGACATATGACAAATCTCATGGTACGAACTAGTTCTTTATCTAATCCCTGATTATAAATTTTTAACATAAAATGTGGGCTTACTGATAAACTATCAAAATTATATATATACACAGAAAATTGGGTTTGGTAATGGTGGTGATACCATTAGCCATTATATACCAAAGCCCAGATTCGTTGTGTGAGTGTGTGTCCGTCTTTATCCTATAAAAAGTTAAAGAACACCTCATTCTGAAGCACTCATCAAAGGATTCTTTACCCTTTTGATCTTTCTTCCAGATTCACAGACTCAATCAAGCCCTCCAAGATCATCCCTTGTTGCTGTATTCTGAGGTAAAGATGTGATCTTTAGCTATGATTTTGAACTGTTGTAGATTTGGGATCTGGGGTTGTCAGATTATATGTTGGGTGATTGGAATTTGATCAATTTGAATGGAGAGTTTGGGTAGAGAGGAAATGGAATCGAATGTTTCAGTTTTTGTTATCAAGTAGTAGTGTCTCTGATTTTGATCTTTATTTGGGGGCTTTTAATTGTCTTGGACTTGTTGTTTTTGATGGCATCTACTTTACAAATGGCATGGGTTTGCGATTGGATAGCTCTTTGAAAGAAATTTAGAGAGTAAGTAGCAGTTTCAGTTTGTTGTACATGTTTCGAGGTGGCTATATCAATGATCACCATGTAGCGCATAGGATAGATCAGTGTTGCGCTATTTCCCTTTGCTCTGTAAATTATTGGCTGCAATACATTTTCCTGCGATACTGGGGGAAGGATCGGCACAGGTTGATAGAAAAATCCTTTTATTTCCAATTAATAGCAAACATCAGAAATCAAGTTGCTGGCATGAAAGGCTGGTAATGTGGGGATAAGTTCTGTCAAGAAGTGGACCTTAAGTAGCACAATCAATCAAAGAGATGATATAGACTGTATAAGATAAAGATCCGTATGAACTTGTAGTCTTTAACAATATAGCGCCATTTGCAGTAGAGCCGTGTATTAACGGTACATATGGTTGTAGTAACCTCTCTAATTGGGTCAATAGCATTGACATCATTGTTTCTAAAATGTCTCTGGAATACGCAAAGAAACTGAGCAAAGGCGAAAAATATTGTTCTTTTAGTTGGTGAATTCTCATAAGTCTAAATGTATTCTCTTGTATCCATACAGGTGCTTGCGTCAGTATGGCTTTGGTGACAACAGCTGAAGTTTGTGACACAAATCAACCACTTCTCCACAATGGTGAACTCCGAGCTTTACAGCCAATTTTCCAAATATATGGTCGTAGACCCGCCTTCTCTGGTCCAATAGTCACACTGAAAGTCTTTGAGCACAATGGTCTAGTTCGTGAGTTTCTAGAGGAAAAGGGTGATGGAAGAGTCCTAGTCATTGACGGCGGAGGTAGTCTGAGATGTGCCATACTAGGAGGAAACCCAGTTGTTCAAGCACAAAACAACGGATGGTCAGGCATAATCGTAAACGGTTGCATCAGAGATGTTGACGAAATTAACAGTTGCGACATAGGTGTGAGAGCTCTGGCTTCTCATCCTATCAAAGCTAGTAAAAAGGAGTTTGGAGAGAAACATGTGCCTATCACCATTGCAGGGACGAGAATCTGCGATGGGGAGTGGCTGTATGCTGATAGTGATGGAATCCTTGTTTCCAAAATGGAACTATCCATCTAAAATCACTTTCTTGCTGCCACTCTGCCCCATCTCCTTCCTTAATTGCAATGCGGTTCCAAGCAGACGGAAAAGCTAGCCATTGTTGTCCGTGTATCGTATGAACTCCTTTCTTACTTTATTAATAAATGAATCATGCTTATAGCAAAAACTGCTCAGTTTATTTCTCAGTAAGAATTAATCTATAGCCTTGTGTGGCCGGCTCGCATTGGAGGGACCTCTCTTGTTATCTGGTTACACCTGAAAATATTTGTTATTGGTGACTGCTTTCTGACACAGCAGCAATTACGGCCTGTACATCTTTCCATTCATCAGAAGGTGAAAGTTATACAAAGGAATTAAAATAGTCATGCATAATCAATCTGCAAAACAATGAACATGTTTGAGATGCACACATTCAATGGGAATTTCATGTTAGAATAAGGAAATAATGTAGGGTACATGTTGGACTTAAGGAAACATGAAGGACCAAGCTTGGGCAGTAAGTTTCTAAAGATATTCAAGGTTTCCTAAAGATATTCAAGGTTTCCTAAAGAAACCAAATCTTGATTATCTACTTACCTAAACCAACCTTAGCTAGGCCAACATGGTTTCCTAAGACTTGTATAAATACCCTACTTGTGTACTCTTGTTATTTAGTACAATCAATACTCTTTTCTCAACTTTTCTTTGTTTACTTCCTTACTTGTCATTCTTCCACACTCTACAAACTCAATATACTCTGAATTCTTTCATGGTATCAGGAGCAAGATCCTAAACAACTTCCGCACATAAAAAAATCAAAATTTTTTTTTCCACAAACTCTCGTCATGGATACTCGAGTTGTGGCAATACCAGTGGTCCTTAAGGGGCCTAATTATGTTCTATGGTCTAGAATGGCCAGAGTTACCTTGGGGAGTAAGGGGTTATGTTCTCATCTTGAGGGTGATAAGGCCCCCACAATTACTACCAAGGGAGATGATGGGAAACCTGTCACAAGATGTGATGAAGAGAAGTGGCTACAAGAGGACTTATTGGTGATGACCATACTACAAGCCTCTTTGGATGTGTCAATCCTTGAAGCCTACTCTTTTTGTGTGAATGCCAAAGCCCTGTGGGAGACACTTGAGAAGGTTTATGGCAACACAAGTAATCTGAGCCGTGTGTTTGAGGTCAAGAGGGCACTCAACACCCTAAGCCAAGATATGGAGTTCACAAAGCACTTTGGGAGGTTCAACACACTATGGGCAGAATTGGAGACATTGAGACCTCAAACTATTGATCCTGCAATCCTCAACAAAAGAAGGGAAGAAGATAAGGTGTTTGGGTTGCTGCAAACCCTAGATCACTCATACAAAGATCTTGTCAAACACATTCTAAGGGCAGACAAGCTCCCCTCCCTGGAAGAAGTGTGTGCACAAATTCAGAAGGAGCAAGGCTCCACTTATCTTTTTGAAGGGAAGAAGGAGTTAAGTGTGGCTCATAGAGTTGTGGATGAAAAGGCTAACCAGGTGGTTAACAAAGTTGATGAGAGGAAGAGTTTGATGTGTGATCACTGCAAAAAAAGAGGCCATTTAAAAGACAAGTGTTGGATTCTACACCCTCACTTGAAACCTGCCAAATTCAAGCAACCACAAGCCAATAAAGCTAATGAGGACTCAACCGGACCTAAGGAGGATCAATACTTGAAGAAATCAGACCTAGATGCTCTCCTCCATGCCTTTAAGGAGAGCATGGGTAAGTCCAATGGTATGTCTCTCTTTGCTTCTAATAAATCTGATTACTGTATAGTCGACTCTGGTGCTTCACATCATATGATTTCGAACTCCAAACTAATCAAAAACATTCAACCAACAAAAGGACATGTAGAAATTGCTAATGGTGACCGTGTGCCTATTAAAGGATTAGGTATTGTTAGATTGTTTAATAAGGACTCTAAAGCTTACTTCATGCCTGATTTTACATCTAACCTCTTATCTGTCAAAAGAATTGCTACTGATCTTAATTGTTGGGTGATGTTTGGTCCTAATGAGCTTCGATTTCAGGATATTAAGACCGGTGCTCTTCTAGGTGAAGGTGTTTCCAAAGAAGGCCTCTATTTCCTTGACAACTTAGCTAGTTCCTATATTTCTTTGCATGATGAATCTTTTACTTTCAATTCAGAAGTATCTAATGCGAATAATGAAATTTGGCATGCTAGATTGGGGCATCCTCATCCGAGGGCATTAAACTTGTTGTTTCCTGATATTAAACTTAAACATGATGAATGTGAAGCATGTATATTAGGTAAACATCACAAATCAGTATTTCCAACTTCTAAAACATCATATGAAAACTGTTTTGACCTAGTACACTCGGATGTATGGACTGCCCCTTGCATATCTAGGGATAACCATAAGTACTTTGTTACATTCATAGATGAAAAGTCGAAATATACTTGGTTAACCTATTACCTTCTAAGGATAGAGTACTAGATGCCTTCATTAATTTTCAGAATTATGTTACTAACCACTTCAATGCGAAGATCAAAACATTTAGAACAGATAATGGAGGAGAATACATGAGCAACGCATTCAAGCAACACCTAGCCAAGAATGGGATTGATCACCAAACGAGCTGCCCTTATACACCTCAACAGAATGGAGTGGCTGAAAGAAAGAATAGACATCTTATGGAGGTGGCACGGTCCATGATGTTTCACACTAATATGCCTAAGAGGTTTTGGGGGGATGCTGTTATGACAGCTTGCTACTTGATCAACAGAATTCCCACCAAAGTCCTCGATGACATATCTCCATATGAGGTACTAAACAAAACCAAACCTTCCATTAATCATTAAAGGTTTTTGGGTGCCTTTGTTTTGTGTTAGTTCCAGGTGAGCTTCGAACTAAGCTGGATGAGAAAAGCACAAGGGCTGTGTTCATTGGATATTCTGCCACCCAAAAAGGATACAAGTGCTATGATCCTGTTTCAAGAAAGGTCTTGGTATCCAGGGATGTGAAGTTCATGGAATCCAAAGCTTACTTTGACAAGGCAGGATGGGAGGAAGTGAAAGATATCTCAAACTCTCCATCAGACAAAGTTGCAGCTTGAGAAGGATCATTGACAACTTCATCACCACACCTTCGGTCCCTAGCACATCTCCTTGTGTTCCCCATCCTGATCATGAGGGGGGAATACAGGATGATGCACATGATGAATCTGATGAAGATTCAACCACAACTCCTCAAGAAGTTGACTCATCAAGTCATGATCAGGAAGAGAACCAGGAGAGTTCAGATTCTGTGAATGAAGAAGATGAAGATCAAACTCAGAATGATCAAGAGAGAATGAAGAAGAAGCTGATCAAGAACCAGAATCAATTCAAGCTGAGCAAACACAAACTCTAAGAAGAAGCACTAGGCTGAGGAAGTCTCCATCAAAGTGGAAGATATTTTATAATGGTACTGCTGTTGCTTATCCTATTCAGTCTGTTTGTTCTTTGGATGGGTTCCCAAAGGATCACCGAAGCTTCATCAGCAAGTTGGACGAAGGGGAAGTCCCTAAACCTATGAAGAGGCCAAAGACCACAAGGAATGGATGGCTGCAATTCAAGAAGAGACCAAAGCCATGGAGAGGAATGGAACTTGGCATGAATCTGATCTTCCCAAAGGTAAGAAGGCCGTGACCAGCAGATGGGTATTCACCATCAAATACAAGAGTGATGGACAGATTGAGAGGTACAAGCAAGGTTAGTGGCAAGAGGATTCACTCAAACATATGGGGAAGACTACCTTGACACTTTTGCACCTGTGGCCAAGCTCCATTCAGTTCGAGTCATCCTCTCAGTTGCTACAAACCTAGGATGGGATCTATGGCAGATGGATGTCAAGAATGCATTCCTACAAGGTGAGCTTGAAGAAGAAGTCTATATGCATCCTCCACCAGGGCTTGAAAGCATGGTCAAACCAGGTAAGGTTCTTAGGCTTAAGAAAGCTATCTATGGTCTAAAGCAATCACCAAGCATGGTACCACAAGCTGAGCACAACTCTCATCAAAAGAGGATTCACAAATCTCAAGCTGATCATACACTCTTCACCCTCACTACGCCATCAGGTATAGTTGTGATCCTTGTGTATGTTGATGATATCATCATCACAGGAGATGACAAACAAGGTATACTCGAAACTAAAACTTTTCTCAATTCGGTTTTTGATATTAAAGACTTGGGTGAACTAAAGTACTTTCTTGGTATTGAGATGTGCAACTCGAAAGAGGGGTTATTCTTATCACAAAGGAAGTACACACTTGATCTTTTGTGTGAAGCAGGAAAGCTTGGAGTGAAACCAGCAAAGACTCCACTTGAGGAAGGATACAAAGTCATACGTGAGGGGGAGATTGAAGAAAAGCCCTTTGAGGATGAAAAGCTGTACAGAAGGATGGTTGGTAAGTTGATTTATTTAACTATCACAAGACCTGATATATGCTTTTTCCGTGAATCAGGTTAGCCAGCATATGCAAACACCAAAGATGCACCATTGGCACATGGTAGAGAGGATTTTGAAGTACCTCAAAGGCACGGCTGGTCAAGGAATCTGGATGGGAAGGAATGGCAACACCGATGTGGTAGGTTATTGTGATGCAGATTGGGCAGGAGATAGGAATGATAGGAAATCAACCACAGGTTATTGCACCTTCATTGGAGGTAATCTCGTGACTTGGAGAAGCAAAAAACAGAAGGTGATCTCTTGTTCAAGCGCTGAGGCAGAGTATAGAGCCATGAGAAAGCTAACAAATGAATTGATATGGATTAAAGCTCTCCTCAACGACCTAGGCATCAAGATCAACACACCCATCACTATGCATTGTGACAATCAGGCGGCCATCCATATTGCATCCAACTCAGTGTTTCATGAGAGAACAAAGCATATAGAAGTGGACTGCCACAAGGTGAGAGAGGCTGTAGAGCAAGGAGTGATTCAGCTGAGCTACACAAAAAGTGAGCATCAACTAGCAGACATCTTCACAAAGGCTGCTAGCAGCAAGGTGTGTGAGTTCATCCATTCAAGGCTTGGACTCACAAGTGTCATCCCTTAGACATAACCCTGCCGAAGGTTCTTGTACTCTTTTTGTCCTAGGTATGGTTTTATCCCATGTGGTTTTCCATACTTAGGTTTTTAATGAGGCAAGGGCTCTAGGGTCCAAGCTTGTCTAAATCCTTTAGTCAAGCTTGAGGGGGAGTGTTAGAATAAGGAAATAATGTAGGGTACATGTTGGACTTAAGGAAACATGAAGGACCAAGCTTGGGCAGTAAGTTTCTAAAGATATTCAAGGTTTCCTAAAGATATTCAAGGTTTCCTAAAGAAACCAAATCTTGATTATCTACTTACCTAAACCAACCTTAGCTAGGCCAACATGGTTTCCTAAGACTTGTATAAATACCCTACTTGTGTACTCTTGTTATTTAGTACAATCAATACTCTTTTCTCAACTTTTCTTTGTTTACTTCCTTACTTGTCATTCTTCCACACTCTACAAACTCAATATACTCTGAATTCTTTCATTTCATTCCTGAAAAGACTAACAAATATATGTTGACAGATCAGGTTTACATCTTACTATTGAGGAGATGAGCCGAGATAACCTGATTTTTTTGGTTTCTGCTTTCAGCATGCTTTGTAAAGAATTTGTGTTAAAACTACGTACAAACTTATACAGGAGGGTAGAAGTAGGATGACAAGGAGAAACACATGAAAAGCAAGCCTCCAACTGTGGCTACGGTGCGTTGGGATATTTTGGATGCCAGCATGCTTCCTCCAACTACTGCTAATGATGTGCAGAGAGTGTGACCTATAGTTGCACCGATTGCTACTCCAATTGCATTTTTGTGTGTTGCAAGCTGCAATAAAAGAATTTTTTTGAGATTGTCAAAATAATCCCATCAAAAACATGTCAAAATGAAGAGACAGAACGCAAGGAAACAAACAATTGTCAATGGTTTAATGTAGATTTGTCAATGGCAAAAGTTTAAGGCAGATGCAAACTCTAATCAATCTTGAAGGCAGAAAAGTAGTAGCTATAAACAAATAGACAGATAGAAAGGCAAAAGAGAAATAAATAGCTTACAGCAATTGTAGCGATTTGACTACGATCTCCCCACTCAGCCAAAAATGTCAATATAAACGACTGCACACGAAGAAAACAAAACAGAAATACTTTATAAGCCGGACAGCATTACATTTTAATTTAGAGCATAAACTCTAGCTTCCATAGTCACACTTACCAATATACAAGCACATTAGTCTGCATTGAACAATGAGATTGTGCATACCTCTAAGAATATTGGTGTAAGAAATCTTGAAAGGAAACGACGATAAACTGATTTCCCTTGATTACTCTCAAGTTTCTCTTCCACCTACACAATCAAATAAAATATATGATAATATTCCCAGAGAAGCTGCTCAACATAATAATGAACCAAAGAATGAATTGTTGGGAAGGATATGAGTTCACAACAACAAATTGGTGAACATTATGGCAGGCAACTACTTACCTCTTCAATTTCCTTCTTTTGGGATCCTTTTGGATCTGATCGCCAAGCAATGTATAGTAATCGCAATCCAAAAAATGCATACAAGACTGCATGAAAGTACAAACTTTAATAGGCTTGCCAAAACAAAATTCAAGCAGCACTAAGATGTATCACATACTTGTTGCAGCACTATTAGTGTGCTTCCTTGATATCAAATTAGGCACAATCCTACCGAGTGCAGTGGAGAGTACCTATTAACAAATACCAAATATTAACCGCTTACAATATGCAAAAAAACACAAACCAGATTGTATATATCTGCAAACAAAACGAAACATGACATGCAAATAATTTGCTTACTGTCATCACGATCAAGGCACAAAGTGCACCAGAAAGAACAATGGCCTTTGGGTGACGCATTGCCATAAGAGCTGCAATGATAAATGTCTCGTCTCCAATCTGTTAGCAGCATTTCAATACACCATGCCACCTCAAATCTCCGTAGTTTACAGAAACCAATTAAAATACCAATGTTAAAATGCAGTGGACAAAGCAAGTACCTCAGTAACCAAAATCATAGAAAAACTCGCAAAGAGAGCGTCAAAGATCCCAAGACGAGTTGCATCCAAATTGAGACTCGAATCACCCCATTCTGAATCCGTATCATCTTTAACGACATCATTATTCACCTTCTCTTTTATGAATATCTACAACCAACAGCTCCTTATTAGCTCTATTCACAACATTCCAATTAAGTAAAATAATTCAATAACTATAAGAACGCTCACTTTACTCCGCCTGCCGAGATCCTTAACTCCAGAGTTTGACTCCGATTCATCGCTGCCTGACTCCTACAACACCAAACAAGTGTATACATTCATAATAATCCACAATGTAATCATTCAAATAAGAATCTAAATTCATACCTGAGCATAAACAGCCCCAGAAAATACGATTAAAACTACGACGCTTAACAGAAACAAACCACTCCTCCTAGGGCTCGACCGCATGCTCATTCCGGAAATTCAAAGATCCGGAAATTTTCGAATCAAGCACCGAGATGATCGAATATGCGGAGCGTATCGGATCTGAGTTAAATATCATCAATCTCGCGAGATCTGAAAGAGGTGGACCCCAGCGTCGACCGTGGATCGGAAGGAGGATTGGAGGAGACGAGATCTGAGATTTTTACGGTAATTGATTTTAAACTGGAGTGCTTGTCGGAGCAGGAAGGTCGTGCACCTTTTCTTTTCCGGGTCAAGTCGGGTCGGCGGAAACGGACGGGTAAATTTCTTATTTAAACTTGAAACTATATAATAATATTATTTATTTCCCATTTAAGTGAAAAAAAGTAGACAACAAAATGTTTTTGTTTTGTTACTAAAATAGGCCAAACGCACTTTGCCTCAAACTTTTATTTGTTTTTTTAGCTTTTAAATGCATAGTGTATGAATGTGTGTACTGTACACATTTACATAGGGTTGGATTTCAAGAAAGAAAAATTAGTTTTGTGAAAGAGTGTTGCTGGAGACACCGAGATGGTCAACTTCGAAGAGTGAATGAGGTGGATGATAGACAACTATCAAATGCATTTTGGTAATTATTTGTCAAATTATCAACATATCCCTGATCATGACAAAATGTAAAAACAGGAATGAATTTGGGAGATGTTTTAGTCTTTTCATTCATTCGCTCAGCATTGATGATCGGTGTATGAGAACTATAACTCACTTATCAAGGTGATAAGTTTTAAATTTTAGCTCGATTAAAAATAGTCTTAAATTTGCTTAATGAGTAAAAATTATCTTCTTCTTTTTTTGGAGAATTTATTTATTCTCTTCAATTAAATTATTTTCATAATATACTTATTTACTGTATTGTGTATTTGTCAAGTCTCAAGTCCTGGTCAAGTTTCAGCATCACTTTCCCCACTCAGAAGAGCAAACCCTTCATCCCCAAACCCCACTTTCTTCACTCACTCCCTGTCCCTCCTCTCCTCTCCCCATCTCAGCTCTCAAACCTCAAAACCACAAATTCTACTTATTCCAATAAATACCCACCTCAGTTTCTTCATCCAGTTTTAAACTTATCAACCTAGAAACACTCAATCAGCTCAGCAACCACTTATATCAAAAACTGATTCCTGGGGTTTGCAAGATCAGCATAAAGTTGAGATCTTTAGGGCGGAATGGAACTAAAGATTGTGGCTTTTGTGGTTATGCTGTCTGTTCTCATACTCTCATTACAAGCCCTAGCTGTTGAAGCTACCTCTCCTGTAAGTCCTAAAAATGTCATCTTTTTGCTCAAAGATCTTATCTTTTTGCTGAATGTGTTGTTCAATTGATTAAATTTTCGTGTTTTATGGGATTTTAGGCTGATGGGTATGAAGAAATGGTGCCGGTGATGGATGAGAGTGTGAAGAGGATGGAGCTACATGGCATGTTCAATATGAGCAGCATCAGTAGGAGGAAGCTTGGGAGCTTTCAAATATGTTCCGTGTGTACTTGCTGCGGAGGCATCGCAAGGGTTTGCATTTCTTCGCCTTGTTGCTATTCTATCAATTGCCACATTCCAAACAGACCCTTCGGATACTGCTCTTTCACTCCCAAGACCTGTAATTGCTTCGGGTGCCATCTTTAGTCTTTAAGTTTGGTCAGTAGTAATATGCTATTGGAACCATATAAGTAATTTATATCTGGTGCTGTCCCTTGTGATCATGTTTGGAAGTGTGAATTTGTAGACCTAAGTGGTTTGCGCATGTTCTTTAATCATATGGCTGAGATGAGAATTAGGAGTGACTTTGGTTTAGAAGACTGTTTCTACTCACTAGGTAAGTTCTTGCTACTTCCAGTTAGCCTTCGGTCTCACTCTCCACAAATTGTAACTCAAAATTGAGATTTACTGGAACTGCTAGTAGCAATTGCTTGCTTGGGAAGTGTAGTAGAATTGCAGAACTGGTGTCTGTTGTTTTGTGTTTTCAATTTCTTGCATTTTTCCTATTCAGGTAGTTTATGGAACATGTTACTTTCAGTCATAACTCTTATGTATGTCTACATGTGTATTCATTGCATTGATGAGATGACCAAGTATTGAAACTACTCACATGTTGTTATGACCTACTTTTGTGTTGCAGCTAGCTGTATCCTTATGGTTTTGGTCCATCTTGAAGTCAGTCTTTGTCATATACAGAAAATGATTGACTGTTAAGATTTTAGGTTAAGTCTGGTCAATGCCTGCTTGTGATATATACTTGATCTAGGTAACATTGTAGATTTGTGTTGAGTTCCGATAAAGATAGGGAGTCAATGGTTTGAGGGAAATGAGATAATATACATGGGGAGATCGTGTTTGCAAGGTATGAATGAAAGCAGGTGCAGCCAACTCAGAGCTCATTAAGTAGTTGGTTGTTGGAGCAGTAGCAATTAAGCCTCTTAGCTACTACTATACCCCCTTTAGAGTGATCAATGTGATTCATTATTGCTCTTATTTTTGCCACTAGTCATACCTTCAACCTTATCCCTTAAGTGACTACATAATTGGTCTATGCAAATGGTTCCCTTTTATTTGTAGTTTTTGTGCAAGTTATTAGACTTCTACATTCCAAATAAGATTGCCTTGTTACACTCTGACACAGAAGCATTGCTAGGCCTTCTCTTGGTATCACGTTTAAGATTTTGATTTTGTTAGATTTCAGATTCAGTTAAATTTAGATCAGATCATGTCCAAAAAGCTTGATCATGACCACCTTTTGGGTGATAAAGTTTCCATGGAAGATGGGCAAAGGGAAGGTCAGAATGGCTTCAAGAAAGTCACTTTTAAGTGTGCATGGTCTCTTGTGAACATGAACTACAACTTTTATGCAAATTGGCTAGTCTTGCATGCATCTAATACCCTTTATGTTACTCTAAATGTCCAACCTTTCAGTTGAGATTGTCACACGTCCGGAATAAATGTCATGTAGGGCAACTCGAACTCGAGTAGATCACTAAGAATATAACCATTAGACTAAACCCTAAATCCTAAATCATTAAACTACCACCCCACCCCTTCTTCACCTTTGTAGAACCGATGTTACAGAGCAAGAGCTATTCTTGGCATTCGCTGCATTAACCTTTTTCATTTTACGCGTACAAACGTGAGTTGACGGGCCGACAGTACTTGGGCCGATGTCCGGCCCATTTATCAGTGGATCGATGTCGGCTAATAACGGGCTGTCGTTTCTAAACTCTATGATCTGGTCAAATGACGGTATTGCCCTTAGGTTTCTAAATCCGTTTCCAACTTTCCATGGCGTCGATTAGAAATTTCCAAAATCAAATATTTAAATTCCCCCGCAAGCCCTAAGAATGCTTAGATTGCTGAAGCGAAGTAAAATTCAGAGCTGAAGGAAGACGAGAAAATTAAAACCTAAATCGTCATGAAGATTGTCCATAGAGATTTCATCCGCGATGGTCCTGGAAGCGTCAAGGTAATGTGTTTTTAGTATTATTTTAATTTTGAATTGAATTTGCTTGTCAGTAGTTGATTGTTGTTATATCAGTTTTTGTTCAGTGATGAGACTGAATTTGGTTTGTGGGTGTTTTTTTTGATTCAGATGGTGCCTGTTGATCCGGAGGACCTGTGGTGTGTTTATAATTTAATTGCTCCTGGTGATTCAGTTATGGCTGCTACTGTAAGGTATGTTTTTTTGGGATTTTGAGTTGTGGGTTTGGTCCAAAATTGGATTTTTTTCAGTTCGATTTGTTAGAGTCGTGTAAAGTGTAAACTGTAAAATATATTTGATTGGTTTGTAAAGTATTGAATATGTGAAGGATGTTGATGATATTTGATATCTCGATAATTGGTTGCAGAAAAGTTTTGAGGGAGACGGCTTCTGGAGCAAGAGATGCTGAACGTGTGAGAGTGAAGTTGGAAATTGTTGTAGAGGTATGTGATATCGCAATTTTATTAGTTGTAGTTTCCTATCACGGTGAAAGAGGGGGAAGTTAGTAATGCTTCAAGATTTTTTACTTCGTGCATGATTCATAGATGGTTAAATAAAGGTTTTAGTGGTGTCACTTATTGGGAAATTGTAGATGTTTTAAGTTTAATGACAACATGGTTTGGTTGGCAAATGATTTGTTTTACTATTGGCGTATGGTTTCTGATTGGTTATCTGCATCATGATTTTAGAATCTGGATTATGACAAAGTCGGGTCCATTTTGCGTATTCGTGGAAAGAATACTCTTGAAAATGAATATGTCAAGGTAAAGTCAATAATAATGTTATGTTGATAATATCATTTAATGTGTGTGTTACTATAGTAGGCTAAATAAATTTCATTCACAGATTGGGGCATTCCATACTTTGGAACTTGAACTGCATCGGCCCTTTGTCTTGCAGAAGGTTCTTTCATCTATCATATCATTTTGTCTTCTACGTAACTACCTGAGGAATGATGTATAAGTATAATTTGAGTTGGATATTTGTGGATTTTGTAGGATGTATGGGACACCATGTCGCGAGATATACTTCACCAGGCTTCCGGTAAGCTGTTTGTGTCAAAGTTCATGTCAGATATTCTTTGAATTTTTTAAGTAGAATATATCCTTTAACACCAGTAGCTCGAATATAGTTGTCGCAGTACAGTACATGTATTGAAATGAGATTCCATTTGCAATTCCTATTACCTCATAAAGATTCATTCTCCAATTTTCAGATCCTGCTGCTAGTGCTGATGTTGCTGTAGTTTTAATGCACGAAGGATTAGCACATATTCTACTTGTTGGTAAAAGGTAAAGTTCCGCTTAATATTTTAGTGATCATGTAGTATTTTATTAGTTCTTTTAAGAGCAATCACATCCCTTTTGCTTTATTTACTGATGGACTTTCAAAAATCCATTTTGTCAATCTTTAAACTGCAATTTATGTAATTTTCTATTTTATTCATTGACCATTGTGGTTTTGTAAATGACAGTGTGACAACGACAAAGGCCCGGATAGAAACCCCTATTCCTCGCAAACACGGCCCTGCAAAAGCTGGATATGAGAATGTGAGAATTATTTCTTGTATATTGTATCATTTTATCTTTATGTTGGTTTGCCATAGCTTTAAGTTTTTTGATCATGTCTGAAACTTGTTTCTTTACAGGCGTTGAACAAATTTTTTGGCAACACTATGGAAGTATGTCCATCAGTCCATGTTATGTGTGCACATTGTCGTGTTTATTTGTCAATATATTTACTTATATGTTTGTTACTTCTTCTCAGGCTTTTTTGAAGCATGTTGACTTCAATGTCATTCGCTGCGCTGTATTTGCAAGTCCAGGTTTCACAAAGGTATTTGTTTCTTTTGGGCTTCATTGCAATATTAGGGGCCTGCAAACATAGAAATTATTAGCAGCGCTGTGAGATAGCTTTCATCAAAATTAACCTATTATTGTTCTTTTACCCCCTAGGATCAATTTCACCGTCATCTATTGTTGGAGGCAGAAAGAAAACAGTTGAGGTCAATTATTGAAAACAAATCAAGAATAGTTCGTGTGCACACGACATCTGGGTTCAGGTACGTGAGCAGCTCCAGTATTTGTTGTTTACTTTAAGGGAGCAAAACTTGGATTTTACATCTGAAAGTTGCTAAACGGCTACAGTCTCAAACCTGGTGGGGCATGTCACGTTGTGGGCATTCCAAATTTAAGTTGCAATTTTACGAACTGTTTGGCAATTTATGATAAAGCCACTCATATTAACCAGCTGATATTTACTTGTATAACTTAGTTATTCTTTTGTTGGTCATCTTCTGCACCTTCTTAAATATCTCTGTTGTGCTACAGACACAGCTTAAGAGAAGTTCTGGAAGCTCCAGATGTCATGAATGTGATAAAAGATACCAAGGCTGCCCAAGAGGTATGATTAAATCACTTCAGCGCTTCTGTTGCCTTTCTTGAACTTTTGGCATCGCCTGAGTACTTTCATATAAAATTCCTAGATTTATTCACATAGATTCTTGTCCTTTTGTTCATCAGGTTAAAGTGCTCAAGGATTTCTTCGTTATGCTTTCAAATGTGAGGTTCTATCTTTGAGATTAGAATTAATCTACATATATGGTTCTTTGAGATGCTAACAAGTCATTGACAATCTTTTCTCTCAGTCCAAGATTGAATATTTTTGTTGGCATGGATCACTCATTGACATGGTTTATTTGCAGGATCAAGCTCGAGCGTGTTATGGTCCAAAACATGTTGAGGTCGCTCATGAACGGATGGCGGTTCAAACATTACTGATTACTGATGAATTGTTCAGGTTTTGTTCACAATCCTTGAAACTCTGCTTGGTTCTGTTTATCCTGCAAGATGTATCACTATCTTATTAAAACAGAACTTGAAATTAAAATACTTGTAATCAGTAAGCACTATCATTTCTCTTTTCATTCTCTCATAAAAAATTGACTGAGAATATTGTATTTGGCTTTTAGGAGTTCAGACGTAACAACCAGAAAAAAATACGTCAACTTAGTTCAGTCGGTGAAGGACTCCAGGGGCACAGTACATGTTTTTTCTTCCATGCATGTTTCTGGTGAACGTAAGTACAATCGAATATCCAACTTTAATTTATCTTTTTACGCATAAGTGTTCTCTGGTCGTGAAAATTGATTGCAATTTTTGTTGAAAAACAGAACTAAACCAGCTGACAGGGATTGCAGCAATATTACGCTTCCCTTTACCCGATCTGGATGACATTGAAATGTAGCCGGCACAAAGAGTCCTATTTTTTCGATGCTGTACAAATCTTCCTAGTAAATTTATACAAATAGCTAACTCATTCAGAATAGAAGAATCAACCCTTGCCTCTAATTTGTACCTCAGTATTAATGTCAATGTTGTAATAAGTTTGTGTTTTGCTGGAACAATAATTACCCAGCTCAAATTTTGTTAATAATATTTGTCCGATAGAACTCATTTTCCTCTTCTTAATTTTCATTTAATGCTAAATAAGCTAATCTTTTTACATTACTTGAAACAACTTTATCAGTGCTTGCATGTAAGAGTTAATTAACAGTAATTATACACAACTAATTACCATGAAAATCAACCGACGCCGTCCCGACGTCATATTCAACTAAACGACGTAGTTTTAAAGATCCCTGGCGTTCCTAAATCGATTATGCTTCGAGACTTCGGATTTTCATAGTTACAATTTAGGTTAAAAATGAATCTGAGATGCTATGTGATTTGTAGCTTATTGTGTGGTTGAGTTTGGTGTTCATTTGTTGACGAGTTTTGTCTGAGTGTAAAGTTAGTAACTTTTTTGATGGATTGATTTAGGAATTTTCGGTGTTTTTGTTGTGAGGTGATTTGAGTGTGTTAGGGTAGGCTGATTTTTAGGTAAATGAACCCTAGGAGAGTAAAATTTGTAGTTTTAGTGAAGTTGACATTAGGGTTAGAATGGAGATATGAATGTTGGAATGCGTATTTGTATATTGGCTGAGAATGTGATGATAGGATTCATGTTTCATGGTATGTTTTCAAAGGCTCAAATCTGTTATAGCCAAAGCAGAAAGGAAACAGGAGTTATTGTGATTTAAATGATCGGTTTTCATGCATGGTTGTTTAGTTCTTATGAGCTGAATCAGTTGTTGGCCATGTAGGTACTTGTTTTTGATGTGATACTTGATGCATTCGGGAACCAACTGCTAAGCTGTAACTCTTTAACAAGAACACCATTTGAGCAACCTGAATCAATTCGATGACAAACTCAATCGCAAGGGAATTAGCAGCTCTAGCCAGACATCATTGAGTTAATGTTGCAGCATTTCATAATTCTCAGTCAAGCAAAGGGAAACCACCTGTCCCTTGAGACGGAAAGACTCGATAAATTTTGGAAGTTGGGGCATCAACTGGAGAAACTATTTATGTTGATTATCATCTTACACTCAGTTTGCAAGTAAGATTATTTCCTTAGATATATTTCTTAAACTTCAGTTAGACTACGAGTGACTGTTTTTAGATTATTAAACTCATTGTCATCCGATTTCCATTCAATAAACGGCAATTGAGCAGTGACATCTCCTTGATTATCATTTTATTTTTTACAAAAGGATGAATGACTGAATACAGTTTCGAGAATGTCCTGTGTAACAGGGTCTCAAAATTCCTCAGGAGCTAAGTCCTAGATTTACAACAATATGCTTGCAGAAGGCAGTCGCAGAAAATCAAAATTGAGATACAAAATTATGCTACAAAATAGAGAGATCAAGGAGTTACTGGACTGATCCCTGACAGCCATAATCTTGTTCTCATAATTTTGTCATCATCCCCGGGTAGCATGAACCTTACCCTTAAATTTGAAGTTGAGTTTGTTGTCTGCAAGCCTTTCAGGCATGATTTTAAGCCAGTTGCGCTCTGTGATTTTTCTGATATGTCGACTGCATTAGAGTTGTCGCTCTGCTGCTTCATTTCAGTTTCATTGTTTACTGTTTTTTCCAGGATTTTAAGCTGATCAGGCTCGTGCTGAGCTATCTTTTGTGGATTTTGACTAATGATTTCTTTTGCCAGAAGCTCAACTGGGTCACCCATTCTCTGGAATCCTGCATCGTTCCTTGGGATTGTGTGATTATTTGTTGTAGTTGCCGGCTGGTAACTTTCTTTCCAACTGTGGACTCACACGAATTTCTCAAGTCAGAGCGAGACCGGACAGGTGCTTTTGACCCACAATTTTCCGTATTAACTCTCTTGAGATTATTCTTCATTTTGTCATCACTGTGTGAAGGTCCCATTTCCTTCAGAGAGTTGAAATATGAGAGATCCACGAGGAATACTCTATTTCACTTTCATAGTCGCAGGCCACTCTGGAATTCTTATTTCCATTCCGGGTACCTCGGCTACTCCCATGCTTTGAAATACTCTCCTCTTGATTTTTCTTATCAGTTATATCAATACTAATATCGTCTTTAGAATGTTTGCTCATTATCTTACCCCGTTCACTCTCCTTTTCCTGTGCTTTTAGCATCAGTTTCCGCATGGTGTGATGGGGAACAATGTAGAAGATGTTTCCAGGTTTTAAAACAGACTCTGGCCGAACAACGATCCAAGGGCACTTGAACACGTCTGGGCGTGCAACACAGTGTTTTGGGTTCTTTTTCATCACTTCATCTGCAGTTATAGGCAGAAGGTGAATTTCAACCAGCCCCCCTGGATATACTAGCTTCAGCACACTAGGGTCCTTCAGTACCGGACTCATATGGTAATTACTTCTATATACTGTCGCGTGTTTTCTGTTTTCTTCTAAATGGAGTTGTGACTCGAGATTTATCGAACAAAGTAAAGGATGAATGGAACCTAGGGAATGTTATATATGATTTTTGATTTTGGATGGTTTGTGTGACATATTAACTTTTTTAGGGCGGGATATACCACGCTTTGCTTAGTTGAGCTGCCTCGGATGATATACTCTATGCTAATTTATCCAAATTTTGGTTTACTGAAGACAAGAAGAAGATGATTTGGAAAGGTATGTAATGTGAATAGCTTATTCAGTATCAAATAGGTGGACTGATTTTCATATTCAGATTTATGCATCTACAATTTAGTAACAACTATGTTGGTTGAAACAAATATGAATAAGATACTTCAGTATACCGGTGAGCGTAAAAATTAGTTTTTACTTTTTAGACCCCCTGATTTATGCTTGTCTAGGGATTTATCTGAGTGAAGGTCATACTGGGTGCTGGTCTATGATTTCAAATGAACTTTTTTGTTTCACATAGTGAACATGCTCGAAGTATCAGTAACTTTCAGAAGAAAAAAACATCAATTATGCCTGCCAGTGGTTTAAATCAGCCCCAAGTATTAAGTTTGTTTTTCTTGGTGAAGTCACGTTAGCCTTATCATTCGATATAACCTAACGTCCCTAATCATCCATACGCAAGGTTTGATAATGCAAGTTTAGCTTTATGCAGTGAATAGGCGTATACCCAAACGACAAACTTATCGATGACTTGTTGTTTTCAAGGTATCCTTGTGACTGATGGTGGCAAAACAGGATGGCAAACACTACATATAGTTGACTCTCCACTGCAAACAAAGCCGAGGACTTAATTGCAATCTTAGAGCTGAAACCAGTTTCAGGAAGCAAAAGGGTACGTTGTAGCCTTGTAGGAAAAGCCACATATATTGTTAGTGGACAAAAGATCCCTAGTTGATCATTTTATAGGCTCATTGAAGGAGAAGAGAGGCTGATGCTTATATGACAATGTGCATGTGAGAATGTTTTTGTAGAATTTCATTTAACTGACTCCCTCTGATATATTTCAGTTAAAGGCTAGAAAAACATGCGACTTACACAATCATTTATTGAGACTACTGTGAATGACGAGAACATTCTATAGATTACATAACACAACTTCAATTGCTGAAAATACAAACCCTAAAAGCTACCTAAAGAATCAACAATGATCATGCCCATGAGGAACGTGGTTCAGGCCCCAACTCCAGTGGTCCGGATTCTCAATGGACCACTACATATCTCGATCAACCCAAGCTATCAACTCAATTTAAGCAAGATCATTAATAAGGGACTATCTCAAATTGCACATTCCTATTGAATATCCCCTTCGTACATCCTTATCAACATTTTACATTTGTGAAGAATGTTTGTAGGTGATAATAAATATCATGTAGTAGTTGGGTTGTAAGTCTGACTGTCTGAGCATTTAATCAACATTTGGGATTAGGGTTCATCCCAAGGCATTCTTTAGCATCACTGACTCGAATCTCGGATAACCTTGCTAATCGAGAGATGGCTCTTCAGTTGGAGTACGTAATGAGCTTTATATCCATTAATGTGTTCAGTGGTACAATAATTTGGGTTCGATACTATAATAAAAGACACTGATTAACGTTTATCTTATTGATAGGTATGTGTTTATCACTAATGAACAGAATGAAAGTGTACTAAGAGCGGGAGGACCACAGACAATGATGTTTATATGCATCACATTGGTTCCAAACAAGTCCCACCTGATCTCTCAGCCTGAAAACAACACTTGCTTGAGCATATACAAGCATAAGACAGAACGCAGTAAGAAAGGTTCATGGACCATTGACTAGGTTTAAGCTCTGCTGTGTGTACATACTCATAGACACAATTTATTGTGGTTTGGTTTCTTTCATAATGGAAGCACTATAATCTAATATTTATAACGGCTTCGAGCTGGCTACTGTTCTCATAATTTTCTGTACCTGTAAGTTCAGAGAATATTAGGAAATATTATGGGTGGAGTTGCTTGGACTGAGGAAGAAGATCACTTGTTAAAGAGATGTATCGAGCAATATGGAGAAGGAAAGTGGCATCGAGTACCTGTTTTGGCTGGTAATGAACTATCTCTTCATACTAGCTTTTAACTAAGCTTGATATTTATGTTCATCCAGGTTTAGTTAAGTGTTCCTAGTAACTCTACCTCAAGTCATAAGATCAAAATCAAGAGATGCAAATGACCTACTGTTTTTTGTAAATTTGTACACATCTCATCTTATGCAGATGAATTTCAAACGCTTAGTTATATGATAATCTTTGGCATACATGAGACCTCTGTATAGACTGTTACCCTACTTTGCAACTAGAACCAAACAAGTCACGACTCGTTACTTTTTTTGGATGAATTAGGGTTAAACAGGTGCAGGAAAAGCTGCAGGTTGAGATGGTTAAATTACCTCCGCCCTAATATCAGGAGAGGCACCTTCACTGATGACGAAGTCTTTCTCATTATCAAGCTCCATAATCACTTGGGAAACAGGCAACACTAGTCACTAATCATTATCAATTAATTCATTCTTCCATATTATAAATTATATACATACAGTTGAGATGGGGGATATATACATTTTTGTTTAGAGAGATAGGAGGATAAAATTTATATCCTTTATATTTTATTTATCACAAAAGTAAATCTCGTCAAAATCAACATTATGTCATGTGTGATCTCACATATCCGTCATCATTCTCCCTAAAAATATTTTGAAACACTGAGTCTCACTTAGATATATTTTTTCTTAAAGCCAAGTTTCTTGCCCTGCATGTTATGCGCTAACTCTTATTGACAGTCCATCTGCTTGACGCAGGTGGTCACTTATTGCAAGCCGGTTGCCAGGAAGGACAGCCAATGATGTGAAAAACTTTTGGAATTGTCACCTGAGCAAGAAGCTCGATAAGCTTCACCATAATGATAAGCTCAATGATCCCACTTCATTCGTTTTAACAAACACTGAAATGATCAACTTCGCAGCCAATCATAGCTCTCAAGCTATAATGTCAGCAACAAGCCCAACTGACCCGCATGAGGAGAATGAAAACTCAATGTGTATGAAAGACTGCATGTATGACTCGGAATTGGGAAAAGCATTGATTAACGGGGCAACGAGCATCAACTTAAGAGGAAGTGCAGATGGTCAGAATGAAGTGAATGAGTTTGCATCCCACTTTGAGTTTGAAGAGACAAGTTTTAAGAGAGAAGTGGACATCAGCAGCACGGACAATATTTGGGATTGGGATGAGCTAATCTTTGACTTGGATTTGTGGGGATGAGTGCGCTGTTATATGCTACATGTTATTTGGTATGAGTTGGTTAGTTACACTTTCATTAAGTTAAATATCTTTTCACAATGAATAAGATTAGTAACTAAATCTGCATATTATTCATTTGAATTTTTTGTCACACCTTAAAAAGAATGATTACATAATTAACTGAAAGATGCTCTCACAAAAGATATAAGTTACCATCAGCGGCTTCTTTTGGATTTGTGAATGCGCCAAAAGTAATACCTAAATTGGAAAGTCCGTGAAGAGTCAACGATCATTATAATAAAGTTGTTTCCCAAAACGCTTTATAAATAGATTAGTTTGCAATAATAATCTTCAATTCAACATTATTTGTCAGAGGAATCGTTTGCTTCTGATCAAGAGCTTTCTCTTCATTATGATCGGAACACTTTGTCTTGGTGTCACTAGGGTTTGCATTCTTGTATATCGTGTAGAGGGTCATTTGTGATATGCCAAGTATGAATCCCATGACATTTGGTACCTGATAAATTAAAATGAGCAAAGGTATATGTTGTGAGTAAACTTATATTCATTTTTATTCATTTTAACACAAATGGATGGATATGAAATACTTACAGCGATGTACATATCCTTTACGAATAATCCGTAGAAGAACCAAACAGTTGCACAGAGGGTGAGAGAAAATGATAGAGAGAATGGCATGAACTCAACGCTCCTTGTTGCAATGACTTGCTTCTGCAATGATATTTTCATGTAGTGTGTGAATGCATTCGCATCCACATCCGCTTATTCAAAACTTAAATGCAAGTCTAACATATGATTAAGTTAGGCTCATATTTAAATTTTACCATTACGCTCAATGGAGCAGCAAACACAGCGATGTTGATGATTGCACATGTCCATCCAACAATTGTGACACGCAAAGCATTAGTTTTGATGAATAAGAGTGTGATTATCATAATCAGACCAAGAGCTCCAACGTTGCTGGCGAGGATCATTTTGAGGATGAGCATCTACAATAGTCATAAATGCCTTTAGAATCAGGTAATTGTAAAATTGTGTTAAAAGAAATAAAAGTGTAAAGGATTCAGTTTTGCATACCCGAGCTTCCCGAGATGCATATACAAGGAATATTGATAGATATACAAGCTCAATCACGCAACCAAAGCCGTTGATGGTAATGATCATGATCGCATTTTTCTTGAGGTAAGCATAATATAGTAGTAAACTTGCACTAAAAAATGCGACAATGTATGGTAAAGATTGGAACCCGTCCGACGACTTCTTCTTACAAATCGTGTAAAAGGTCGGCCTGCTAAGTAAACCAAGTGAGAGAAGTGCACATATAAACGTTTGGCACATCATGTTAATTAGACCAAGATAAAAAGAACACTTACACGGGTGCTAGGAACACCAAGAAGGATATGATGTTACCTATAGAATGAAGTATCATTCATGTAAGAATTCACTGTTACAATCAGTAAGAAAACTTGATATTAACTGTAATGGATAGAACTAAATGCAATTATACCCATGAGGCCGAAGATAAAAGCGAGTTGTTCTGTAGTGAAAAGAGTCATCTTTGCTTAATTAGACGATATAGAGAGAGTTTTTTGATGAGTTTTTTTGAAGAGTTCGAAAGAGAGTTTGCTAATAACACTTGTATGTGTTTCTCATGCATATATACATGCGAAAAGTTTTGAAGTTAGGCTTAGGCGGGCATGTGGGGAATATTTATTGTGGAGCATTTTTGATGTACATGACATGGGTATGAGTGTGATAAGAACTAGAGATGAAAAAGAAGAGATGAGGGCTGAGATTGATCGGAGAGGAAGGAGTTGATCGGAGATGGAAGAGGAACGGAAGAGATTAGGGTTAAAAGAAGATAATCATTTCATTAATTTCCTTATTCACCATCATAGTCTCTATTACATTTGTATTTATACTATTCAATTAGTAAACTAACACTGTTTGCATTCCTATCATTATCCTCCCCTTCAAAACAACCTTGTCCTCAAGGTTGACGATTTCTGGTGGCCTTGGTAATGAAAACCTAAAAAAATAGCTTCGTATGAAACCCCAAATAACTGAATTCAACCACTAATACGCTGTCAATGCGTAGATCCCTCATAGATAATATGTCGAAAGTTTGTGTACGTAAACCTAGAGGCTTCGGTTTCTCAACTGAGTTTACCATAACCTTTTCATCACCAACAACAATTAATTGAGAAACTAAACTCGTGACCGAATGGGGATATCTAACTGATTTAATACTCCCTGACATCAGCCCCAGTGATGAATCAATAACACCACTATCATGGCGAGATTCTTCAATAGCAAGTTCTTCATCTATATCATGCGAAGAAAAACCAATAAGGGACATCTCTGAGTCGTCAGTAACAACATCTAGCTGGTCAATTGACGGCAAAGAGAGTTTAGCAGTGAAG
The DNA here is from genome assembly GCA_006409495.1 of Sedum album. Taxonomy (NCBI): domain Eukaryota; kingdom Viridiplantae; phylum Streptophyta; class Magnoliopsida; order Saxifragales; family Crassulaceae; genus Sedum; species Sedum album. Next base: position 12,191 of record QZGG01001414.1, on the reverse strand, counting down.
GTTGAATTCTTTACACACTCCCTGATTTCCTCATTTATTATGGCACTTGAATCTAACAATTTTAATACACTAGAGGTGATATCCGGAGGCTTTGCAGGCCGAAAGTCAAAAACCAACTTCTCACAGGCATTAAGTCGATCACCTTGGATGCAACTTTTAACTACATCGATATCTAACATCCAGGTAACTATCAAATTTTCTAAGAATGCCTTCACTTGCAACTCTAGATTTAAGCACTTCTCAACAAATACTGAATCCAATAGAGGTGGCTTAGGTTTTGCTGATATTAAAATGAATTCTGAATTTACCTTTTCGTTGCCCAAACTTTGCCAAGTTACTTCACTTTGTGTCTGTACCGCTGGGTTGAATAACACCACATCGGCTGGGTGTATAGGTACACATTTTGAATCAACAGAGTTAAGCAAATAAGCAACCTTAACCTCTTTGTCAACTGAAACTGAAGTTGCAGGGAGAATCAAATCAGAACTTACTTGACCTTCCGAGTCTGAATCCTCAGCTGTGTCGATTTTAACCAATTGATATTCATCACAATGATAACATAAACCTTGAGCTTTTCGAATGTCAAGATCACTTGAAGACATGGGACGTTGTTGAGGCGGAGGCAGCACAAACTCCGAAGCTTTAACCGGAACAAGTGGCGTGACTTCGAGTAATTTACTGTGTAGCTTGATTGAGGCCGACTAGAAGTAGAAAAATTGCGCATCTTCCCACCAGGATGTGACATATATGTATTCGCCTTTGTTTGCAACTGTTTACCAGTCATGGAGGGACTTGAGAACGTTTTAAATTGATCCATTAGTTGTCGTTGTTGTTGCACAAGTTGTGCAACCGTGGAACAAAGCTGATCAACTTTATCCTCAGTTTTCGAAAGGCGTTCATCCAATTGCTTAACAGAGCGTGTCCCGATAGCCATGGAGAACAATGAAAGCACCAATTTGATAAGAACTAGAGATGAAAAGAAGAGATGAGGGCTGAGATTGATCGGAGAGGAAGGAGTTGATCGGAGATGGAAGAGGAACGGAAGAGATTAGGGTTAAAAGAAGATAATCATTTCATTAATTTCCTTATTCACCATCATAGTCTCTATTACATTTGTATTTATACTATTCAATTAGTAAACTAACACTGTTTGCATTCCTATCAGAGTGGACCAGCCATCAAACAGTTTGACAATATAATAAGCATATTGCAATATTAGTTTTTTCATTTCAATAATTTTAATATTAAAACAGTTTGATATAAACTTTTTAGTTTGTATACTAGCTGATCATACAATTACAAAATTTGATAAATTGTAAAAAACGAACCTCGAAACACATCATTCAATCTACTAATATTATTGTCGTCATACAATTTAGTCGGTCAATGCAGTCAACTGCTACCTTATCAAAGGAAGCTGTCGAAAACATTTATTGATACTTAACAGAAACCAAATTGAAGGTTTAGTTAAATAAAAAAACCGAATGGGTGATTTCTTTAAAATTGCGCGGGTGTTTTGCGGTAAAAACCTATTTGTTTTGATGAGTGTATTCAGTATATTTTATTTCATGTGATCAATAATATTCCTTTGAGTATGATAAAACATCATCAACTTTGACCAAACTTCATGAATAACAAAAGGATCATTGCCAACAATTCTAGCGGGCGCCAAACAAGATGTTATCCTGAAGAGCAATAAATGACCTACTTGTAACTGAAATGATCTTGTACATGTATCAAGTATTTGGTCGTGTATCTATGACAAAATGTTTGGTTTCGAGCACACAGCAGATTCCCTGAAGCGGTCTGGGACATATTAAGTGGCCTAAAACTTGTGAACGATCCTATGCAATACAAAACAAGATTAAATTTGCAATGGTCAGTGAAGTTAGGCATCTGTATATATAAGATGATGATTATATTCCTTTTTAATAGACCATATCTCATTGTATTCAAACATTGTCTGAAATCATGTTCAAGTCATCCGTATACATGCTACCTGAATTGTGTGGCTCAGTTAAAGAAATGTAAAAAGTTAATAAAAATACAGACTATACGAGTTATGATCAATACATGGTAGTACGTGGGATATGCTTACTTTGCTACATGCAAAAATTCTCTATGTCTTTGTATATTAAGGATCAAAATGAAAATGTCATTGATTTGGTAAAGGAAAATTTCACCAAGTTGACCAAAGTGTACATGAATTGTAGTATTTGTATTGAAGGATAAAACCAAGGGTATTATGGTCTTTTTCCCTTCCGCAGGCCCAAAGTCTTTTTTGGAACTTCATGCAATTTTTTCTTTACCTTAAGTTTGAAGCAACCAAGAGAGAACTTCGTCAGATTTCACAAGCTTTTCTCAACGCATTGCCATGTTAACATCACTCCTAATAAGTGATATTAGGTTAGTAAGGCCATATCTTCTGATTACTAACCATAGTTTGATATCTCTGAATCTTCTACATAGAGAAATCTGCCAATCCTTGTAATCAACCGTTTCAACTTCACTTTTTAAATATGCATGATCTCATACAACTTACAGCAAGATATTTATTGGGTCCGTTGCTCTTGTAAGTATTTAGTAGGCTACTGGTTATTGGGCCAGGATTTCATGGCCCAAACCAAATATCATATTTCCGAACATGTTGCCAAACATGTTAAAAACTAGGCGACTCGCGGTCGAAGAAAGAAACTGCTTACACACAAGGAGTAGCAGTTTAGTAATTAGCGGTTAGTCATCTATTTTCTGATCTTAGAGATCGATGGTTCAAACTTCCTTAGTGCATACACACTTTGAGTCTGTCCTCGAGCGCAAGGTTCATTGCTCCTACGTGTCCAAAATGGCATTTTCCCAATCTTTAGTAAACAAGAATGTGTCTTTTTATCTTTTCATGTGCCCGTGTCTCGGGCATGGTGTCATTTGGAGGTAATATATCCGCAGAGACCACAAAAATGTTCCTTCACATGTCTTTGCTGCAAATAGAGCTATATGCTCAAATCTTGAAAACTTGAGATGCTCCACATAATCTTTGTTCCAATCAGTCATACTTTTCATTACATTGGACTGTAGAATTTTGAGTTCCGTAAACACATAAGAGTTTGTATATGGAGAGTTGAGAACTAACCTTCAGCCTTAGTATAATTCGAGGACTGACAGAGGCGAAAACGACCGGTTTTTTCTACCTTTCGATCATTTCAGGCGTAAAGTTCAGTTTTCTGAGAAAAAAGTTCCTTAAGAAAATGAGAAGTTACAAATTTTCAACTACTGATTCTGACGCTAAGCTTTTTAAAACGAGTTATTTCAGTGTGGCTTAAAGCTTTATGATATAAATCATCGAGTGACACCAGGATATGAATCTTCGAATGGAATATGAATTATTGATGAGAGAAAAATGGAACTGGAATCTTAACAACAGGTTTGCATTCAACCAGAAATATTCTCAGCCTTTGTTATTATCTCATTTCTTATAAAAAGTTCCCTTGTTACCTGATCCATGTACACCGCGACTAAGTCCAGCCTACGCCCTTATTGCAAAAACACCGCATCTTTCTCGCAAGTTGCTCTTTGAACACTGAGAAAAGAAATCTGACATGGAAATGTTACTTATCAACAAACCAAAATCAGACTTTTTAACAACTTAAATGGATTTTCTAGAGGGAAGCTAATGCGAAGACTTCTCTTGTGCACATTTATCTTCTGCTAAATAATGCATTAGGAATCATATAAAGATCAGTGGGCAGTGGGCACTGCTAGATTTTGTCTCACAGATATGCATCATTTGAACCACTGCTCTTTGGAAATCTTAGGCAAAAGCGATTGAGATTGAACTTGAGCAAAGATTATTTATAAGATCTGAATTTTTTTGGTCCCAGCATATTCAGGTCTGATCTAGTATAAAAAGCACCCAAGCCTTACTGAAAAAATTCACTCACTCGCTTCAATCATATCGCACTGTCTCAGCATTGTGTTTCGCTTCCGGAGGCCTTTTCTTGCAAACAAGGTGATTCCCTTGTTCTGATATTCTTAGATTAGGCCTTTGGTATATTTTGGTTCTGGTTAATTATTTCCAACTTGTTCTAGAAATGTGTCACTGTTTTTTTGTTATCAGACGCAAGTCGAAAAAAGAGAGTAAATATGAGCTGGTTAGGATCAGGAGACTGGATGTGTGGAGCATGTGAGCACATGAACTTCAAGAAAAGAGACTCATGTCAGAAATGTGGGTACTCCAAATACGGTGGACCGTTACCTACGGACATTTCTTCAGCTTTTGGTTACAACAAGACTGAAGTCTTAGCAGGGGACTGGTATTGCTGTGCTATGAACTGTGGAGCACATAACTACGCAAGCCGGCCTAACTGTTTCAGGTGTGGTGCAGCTAAAGATGATCCTTATGGTGTTGGATATGGGACTAATATGATGACTACTTGCGGCGGTTATGGCTGCGAAACTAATGGTGCTATTCCTGGTTGGAAATCTGGTGACTGGATTTGTGCCAGGTATTAATAATTTCTTTCAGACCAAACTGATTAAATTTTTTGAGGCCACACTACATCCATTTTGCTAAAATGCTCAACATGTTTTTCGATCAAATGGCAGATATGGGTGTGGAACACATAACTACGCGAGTAGGGTCGAATGCTACAAATGCGGAACACCAAGAGAATACGGTGGAGGCATGTAAATGATAAGAAATGCAGCTCTTGCGTCTTGTGCCACGAAAAGCTTCATTTTCAGTCACATGCAAAAACCTTTAAGTTCTTGTCTGCTATGTCCAGTTTTTCATTCTGATGAAAAAATGAAGTCATATATGAATTTACTGAATAGAATTTCAAAATTATTAACCAAGAGACTGAAGCAAGTTCATGTGAAACTACGTAAAAATGCCAACAGTTTGTGACAGTTTGAATTCTGAACCTGAGGACACTTTAATCAGACGGTCCTGACGAAAAATGCTTAGAAGAGTTCTGAAAACTGATTAACGTGAATATTAAATACTCGAGGACCATCGATCACATTCAAGCTAGTTGTGAATTTGATAAACCAAGCATCAAGATGGAATGTCAGGACCTAATGTGCTCATAAGGCATCCCACAGAGAAGCATATATTCATTCTTACTCATCAACTTCACCTAGCCCCTAAAATTCACAAGTGATCATGTTGATAATGTTATGTTATAGAATTTCATTCTCTATGTGCAAATCTTAATGCTCCGTTTGGTTGCATGGAATCAATGATACAAAGTCAATATGATACAATAATTTGTTCCATCAAATTTTTGCGTTTTTGTATGTACCCAAGATGTCATGTAAATTTCATAATACGGAATTCTTTAGCTGAATTCAGATAATCAAATGTGTATTTTGCCATTCTTTTCACTAGTACTCGCCGCACAGTCTAACCTGTGCTATTAGAAGTCAAAGTGTAACATATTTTGAAATATGTAACATTTAAATTTACAAACAGCGTCACAGTCAACTCCCGTACTTCTGGCCAATCTCTCTTCATCATTGATATATTCCATCACTTCCTCAATTCCCACACTTCTAGCCAAACACCGATCTCCAATCTAAAAAATATATATTAAATCAACAAATTAATTTTTTTAAATTAACAAATTAACAAATGTGTATTTTGCCATTCTTTTCATTACTCTTTCTATAAAATCTGTCATTTTGGATTAGGCCAATTCGAACAAAATAACACAATTCCAAGAAAAGTATCTATTTGTAACTTTGCCATTAAAATGCAACAAAAAAACATACCTCAGCAAAAACATGTACTAGAAATAGTTGCTGACGAGGATGTTCCAAAGTCCAACTAGGGTTTTATTTTAGCGCCTTTACTATTTTGACCAACTGTTACTCTCGTTCTCGCTTGTACCCTTTTTCAAAACGATTCGGTCACCCATTGGGTCTTGATGTATGGCGGCGGCTGTATTGTTCACATCGTATCTACATTTGTTTTTTCTACACTAGGGTTTTGATGTATCTTGATATATAAATGTGTTTCATTTTTTGGAGTTGGAAATATTACAGCCGCCATCAAACACATCCACAGGACTCTTGAACCTGTCTAAAGATTCAATCTTTCATCGGTTTGTCATTCTTACCGTCTTCTGTATTAGAGTCTGATTTCTGGGCCGGATTTCAATTGGAGATTTTCAGTTGCATCAAGAAGATTAGCAGCTGACAGGTACAGATTTGTTGACCTTTGTTTGATTGAAGTTAATGAGAAAGTCTTGTGATTTATGTTTGTTTGATTGATTGTAGTTATGTAGATTGTTTCAGGGCTTTAGAGTTTGGAAATTTTGGGTTCAGAATTGAAATTGGGTGGATGAGTTATCCTGACTCACAGTCTCCATTTTCGCCGCCTGGTTTTGGTACAAGTAGTGATGCAATAGCAATCACAGTTAGTCCCTGGCAGAAAAATGGAGTTATCAATCAGGAATGTGATTACAGTCTCCAGTTTGAGCAGCCTCGTCCACTGAAGAGGCCTAGAGAAGAAGAGAATGTATCGAATAATGTGGTTATTGTGCCTCAGAGGATGCCTTCTTCTAGAGTTCCTATCAATGAAGGAATAAGCAACATTTTCTTCAAGACTCGTGTTTGTGCAAAGTTTAAACTTGGACAGTGTCGTAATGGGGAGAAATGTAATTTTGCACACGGTGTTGATGATTTGAGACAGCCTCCTCCTAACTGGCAGGAACTTGTGGGTGGGAGTGGGAGGGAAGAAGATCGTGGCAATGGGAATTGGGATGACGAGCAGAGGATTGCTTTGAAAATGAAGCTGTGTAAGAAATTTTCTAATGGGGAAGTGTGCACTTATGGTGACAAGTGCAATTTCCTCCACGAGGATCCGAAGAGGTTTAGGGAGAGTGCAGTAGTTCATGTAGGAAGTGCGGTCAATGTTGCATCAGGGAATGGAAGTGGGTCGGATCACTCTGACCCAAACTTTGTTAACACTGGTTCGGATGGTTACAGAATGAATATGAGAAGCGAGCATTGGAAAACTAAGATATGCTCTAAGTTTGAGGTGACTGGTTTTTGTTCTTTTGGTGATAAATGTGGCTTTGCTCATGGACGGGCAGGTATGCTTAATGCCTTTTTACTTGTGTTCATTCTTTCTAGTAAAATTGTGTCGTGAATGGGCTTAAATAGCGCAGATATGAGTACATGGTTACAAGCTTTGAATATTTTCATGCCTTCATTTGCAGAGTTGAAGGGGCCTGTTGGCCGACTGGAGGGAGACATTAGAAGCGCTGGTGCCCTTATTTCACATACAAATCCCTTTGTCGGGATGCCAAATGATACGTCCTCCAGCACTACAAACAATGTAGATTTAAACGAGAACCAGGGAGGAAAAAAGGATTTTTCAAAGCTGAAAGGTTCAAAGAAAATTAACCGCATCTACGCTGATTGGATCGATGACTTAGCTCTTGATCCGCTACAGACCTAGTAAATGGACAGCCAATTTCCTATGTTAAGTTGCTCTGGATTCTGGAAATCCTTGACGAAACTTCCTTTTATTACATATTTCATTCCAAATGTATAAGTTCCGCATTGTTTGTTCGAGTGGCGTATACGAACTTCTTAGAATCCGACTGGATTCGGTATGATTGTAAGAAGAGTGATCCTATCACATAGACTCAGCTATTGATGTTTGCACCTGGTTGAATAATAAAGGAATTATTTCCAGCTTGCTGCATTTGTAAAAGCATTTGCCTGATGTTGAACAATAACTGAGTATATGTGAATTTACCATAACGCAAAGGACTTTGTTTTAAATTTATTTTTCAGACTAATTGTAATTATGGTAATGTTATGGGGCAAAAGTGAGAATACAACACTCTTTGGGCTCCAAGAAGAAATAAATAAAACCGAACCGAAGTCGAACGTGGTGTCGTGTTGTTCTGAATCTGACGATTAGGGTTTTAGCGGTCGTGCCACACAACAGCCAGCAGCATCAGTTTAACGCATCGACGAGTAAATCAATGGAAGAGATTACGCAGAAGGTGAACGACATCAGCATCGATGACAGCGCCCAGAAGAGGAATCGGATTCAAGTGTCCAACACTAAAAAGCCCCTTTTCTTCTATGTCAACCTCGCAAAGGTATATTGTCTTTCTTCCTTCTCTTGGTTTGAGCATGTGTGAATTTAGTGAAAGTTGAGATTTTGGAATCTGGGTAGTTGGTGGTTTTGACTGAGATGTGTTGTGTTGTTCCCCAGAGGTACATGCAGCAGTATAATGAGGTGGAGCTATCAGCACTTGGGATGGGTACATCATTATAAATCCTTATCTTTATATTGTTATTGAATTTCTCTGAATGTTTGTGTTGGTTCGAGGTGGCTGCTCTGGCTTTCTGATCTGTATTTCGTCAAATAATAGTAATGTCCCGTGGTTTCTGTACCTAGTCCATGTCACACTTGTTATGATGCTTGTATTTCGAGCCTCAGTATTAAGTCTTAGAGCCAAATGAATATGGAGCATTTGAATTGCTTTGCAATATAGATTCTGAAACTGGGACTGCATAAAAGAATGGACAAGCTTCTTGTTTGTTAATGTTTTTCATTCCCTTTACAAAACGCTAGTTCACCTTTAATGTATTTGAATAATACAATGCTTTCAGTCTATACAACTAATGAAACTTCTGTGAGATGCTGAACAAATATGTTTGGCATGTATGTATCCATCGCAGAGTGACCAGTGTAAACCTTTACTAATGTGATGTAGTGGTTGTCCTCATACTATTTCTTTTTGTCGTCTGTAGCTATTTCCACTGTGGTGACCATCACGGAGATTCTTAAAAACAATGGATTTGCTGTTGAGAAGAGTAAGATTTTTCTTTAAAGTTTGTTGAAAGGTTTTGAATTTTGGTTATGTATCCATCAAAGTTTACCTTTTAAATGCTTGTGCAATTTTACAGAGATTGCTACATCCACTGTGGATATTAGGGATGAGTCAAGATCTCGACCTGTCCAGAAGGCCAAGGTAAATATAATTGCTTTTCACGTAATCCACTTGTTACAGTTTGTGTAATATAAGGATTGATCTTTAGACTCAAACTCTCTTATATAAAAAATATGCTCGGCAAATGTTTTTCTTTAGTTTCCTGATATCACTATCATGCTTTCTGATTCCATCTGATGCTGTGTTTGCAGATTGAGATACTGCTAGGCAAGTCAGAGAAATTTGATGAGTTGATGGCCGCCGCAGCAGAAGAGAAGGCAGCCCTTGAAGCCGAGGATCAGAGTTAAGAAGGCAATCCGTTCCTCTAGCCTCTTCGCACTTTAAGTTTATTACATTCAAGCATTAGCAAACAAATCTCACAGTTTATTATTTTTTCCTTTTTTCAAGAACCCAATGTTTTAATCTGATAATGAAAGTGCGCGAGCTCCAAGTATTTAGAAGTATTTGTCCTGCAAAAAAACCTCAAAATAATTTTTCTTCTCTACCCACTGATTTCTTGCTAAAATTTGAACATCAATATTCAATAATAACAATTTAAATGTAATCACCAGAAAGTAGCAACAATTCTTATGAAAGAAGGAAACTATAATTATAAAAAAAAAGGTCACTTTTAAAATTTATAACAAGGAAAGAATACCATAATTTAAACAAGCATTAGGATACATGACAAAACTGAAGGCAGAAGGCCATAAAACAAGTTATAAACTACCCAGCTGAACGAGCCGAGGTAAATACTACTACTAGAATGACTCCAGGAGCAGTTAGATGACTCACTGTAGAACGGTGTGAAAAAATGTCTGTGTTTTGCTTGCAATTAGCTTGGGACATTACTGATTTCTTCAACTGCTGCTGCCAGCTTGGTCGTCACGCTTCAAAGTCCCACACACGTTACATTCCATTATATTTGAGGAACATCCATCTCCAGAGGGCGGCAACGGAGCCAATGTCCCTCCACAGTTCTCTCTATCACACATATACCTCAAAAAGAATTAAGCATGAGGGAAATCATCACAACCTCCATCATCACCAGCAATTCATCTGCTCATCGTCCTCCTCCTCATCCTCATCATCATCCATTGCCGCATCTTCAGCTTCCTCCATTTCACCATCATCTCCACCTTCGTCCTCAGACCAAGCCACTTCCACCTTACACCTATCACACTCACACCTAAACCCATAATCCTCTAACAATCTCTTCTGCCTAACTGCATACCTCTCATTCACCGGAAAATAACTCAAGCACAACTCCCTCCCTTGCGGAACATCATGAATCACCCTAATCACAATATCCGTACTCCCATCACTACCACCGTCCAAATAATCAAATCTACATACATTTGGCAAACAATCATGATTAAAAAACGATGCCTTTGGATACAATCCATAACCTCTCACAGACCTCTCCGCACCAAAAGGCTCCATCAGCCCAAACGCATTCATCTTATCCTTTGCAAGCAGCGCAGCATACTCGCAAATCCCTCAACATTCTGACACAATTTCACCACAACTGAATGCAAAAACTCCACCTCTTGACCTGACAAACAATCTCCAGCTTCTCCTTGCAACGATAGCAAAATCTGAAACTCAGCAGGAGACCGAATCGCCAAATTATAAGCAGCAATAAGAAACTTTGCTTGTATCTGAAGCTCCTCATTTTGATAATTGAATGCAGGATGGAACTGAAGCTGAGTGAGGGCTTGACAGACAGAGGGAGGATGGGAGGAAGCAATTGCGATGGCAAAGCAATTAGCATTGCAGAAGACATGAGACGAGGAGGAGCCACAGGTTGTCGTGGAGATGTTGGAATTGGTGATGAGTTTGAAGCAATTGTAGCAGTAAGCAGCGCGAGGGTTTTGGGAGACGAAAGGGAGAGCAGAGTAGATAAGAATTGGAGATTCTTTAAGTACGATTTCTCCGGCTTTGAGTGGACGGCTGGAGATTAAAGCTCTTCCCTTTCCGTCAATTGTCGTCAGCTGAATCGGATCGCCGGCCATCGACATGTCCTCTCCGCCTCTTCTTCTTTTTGACAATGTGGATTTTAGGGTTTAGGGTTTTGCTCATACGACGTCGTTGAATATGTAATTCTACGGAAGATACCAAAGCTAAATTGAATTGAGCCGCCGGATCCCAATCGGCTCGATTAAATTGGTTTAATTAAGTGAGAGCGGTTCAATTGCAAGCTTCCCTCCTACCGTTCAAACATTTTTCAATTCAACCACCAGTCTGATTTCTCTTATAGCTACTGAGTTCAACGTCTCCGAGTCATGACTCGGCACCTCGCTCCTCCAAAAGACATTGACGCTTCTCGAAATCCATCAACAGCTCATAATGAAGCCGATTCTGAAGTTACCGGAGAAGGCGAAGCGCGTTTTTCCAGACCAGCTGGTGAGCTTGATGGCAAGAATCGAGGATAAAGATGGTGCGATTTCAGGCGGAGGACGAGTGGATGCGATGATTGAGTTCGGAGAGGAGCTGGAGACGTTTCAACCGAACGGGTTTGGGTCCGAGAGGGGGAGCGAGAGCGAGACTGAGTGCGATGTGGAGGTTAGGGTTCCGCGGCCGGTGAAGCGTGAGAAGGAAGTGATTGATGCGGTTAGGGTTTCTGATATTCTGGCTGCTGATGAGAAGAGGTCTGATCTTGAATTTGAGGTTAGTGAATAGTTTGTATAATGGAATAGTGTTGATTTATGCTGTTAGATGGATGAGGAAGATTTATCATTTTTGGTTCCCTTGACTTCTTGTTCTGATGGTTTTAGGAGTGTTGTATAGATGTTCATGTTTGAATTTATTATAGTTTTGTACTTGTGTGACGGTGCAGTTGACCCAGAAGGAGATTAATCTTGAGAAGCTGCAACGAATCGCAAGCACGGGGCTACCAGATGGAGGAGGCTTGCGTGCAACTACGTGGAAGGTAATGTAGGTGACAATGCACTGAAAAATGGGGATTCTAGTTATTAGCTGCATCCAATATTTTCTCTTTTGGCTAATTTTGTGATCTTGGATGCCTGTCTTCATATTTTATATGTTTTTTCAATTTTGAATATGCTGCATTTTTGTTTATGTATGAGTAAAATATATTTTGGGAGCTTCAAAGGTATTTGTTCGGTGGCATCACAGACTTCAGTTTAATAGATGTGGACTGGTGCTTATAATTCAGCAGTACAAAATCAGTCATAAAAGTGCATGACCTTGTGCCATCAGCACACAGTTCTTAGCAGT